>PVIU01010501.1:0-70004 GCA_004026605.1 Ondatra zibethicus | reverse complement strand
AGGGAGGGAGGGACAGATGGGGGAAGGGACAGACAGAGGCAGGGGGAGGTAGGAAGTGGTCAGGGCCCTTTCAAAAGGGAGTGTAGTGAATGTCCACAGGAGGAGCCTTTAGTGGCTGCAACTGAGGACATAGCCTGTCAGAGTCTCAAGGGCAGGCCAGTACAGATGCCTGATACTAACACACTTGGTGAGGGGTGGGACCCTCTCTTCCATGTGCGGAGCCAGCTCTCCCATTGTGGCAGCTGTCAAGAGGGGACACTTCCCAGGTCTGTCAAGGACCAGCTCTTCTGTGCTCATGCCACTGGGGATGGTTCTCCCAGGAGGGGGAGGGGCAGCTCTCTCTCTCTCTTAAGCAGTTGCCTAAGGGTGGGACCTGTGCCCAGGCCACTGGGGCCAGCACTCCCATGGCCCTTGGTGGTAACATGGGCCACAGACTTCAACACAGACCCTAGCTGCAGTAGGGCGATGGGCCCAGACATGCCCCTCAGCTGCAGCGTCCCAGGTGGCAGTGTAGGCCACACTTAGCAGCCTGTTCCTCGCTGTCTCTGTGTCTTCAGTTCCTCTTCTCTCTACAGTGCACGAACCACTCCGCTCCTCCTCCTCTCCCGTTTCCCCACCGCATACCTGGTCATCATAGAGGTGCCCACCAGCACAAACCCACGACACTGAGATTAAGAGTCTCATGATCTACCGACTGAGCTAGCTGGGCTTTCTCAGGTTTTATGCAGGTTTAGTTGGGCACGTGGGTGCCAATCTGTAGGAGGAGGCTGCATGTTTGTCCTGGCCGCCCGCCTAGCTTAGCCCCGAAATAACCACACAGAAACTGTATTCATTAAATCACTGCTTGGCCCATTAGCTCTAGCTTCCTATTGGCTAACTCTTATATTAATTTAACCCATTTCTATTAATGTGGCAGTGGCTTACCAGCAAAGATTAGGCATGTCTTACTCTGGCAGCAGCTCCATGGAGGCTGTCCTTGACTCTGCCCTTCCTTCTCCCAGCATTCAGTTCTGTCTTCCCTGCCTACCTAAGTTCTGCCCTATCAACAAGCCAAGGCAGTTTCCTTATTCATTAACCAAGACAGAAGGACCTTCCACATCAAGCAGTCTTGCCAAATTGCTGATCTTCAGGCTCAGTGGGAGAACCTGTTTCTAAAAAGGGCCGGTGTGTGTGTGTGTGTGTGTGTGTGTGTGTGTGTGTGTGTGAATTAAAGGGGTGAATAAAATAAGAAGAATGAGGGATAAGAAAGAGGAGGGTAGAGGAGAAAAGGAGAATATGCTCAACACACTATATGTGCACACATACATGTGCAACACACACCATGGACTAGGAATGTATACAATGGAGATGAAGAGGAGGAATCTGGGTTAGGTTTAGCTTTAAAAGTAGGACAGTGGTGGAAGACATCTGATACCCCATGCCCTACATACAGACATGCACACAATATACCCCTCCCAGCATGTACATATACATGTGCACATATCCTGCTCTCCCATACATGAAATTCCTGACTCCCAGTCAGTAAGAAATGTAAACCAGACTTGGGCTTAGGCTGGGGGTCTTTTCCTTTCTTGTGTCCCCTAATTGTCTCTCTTTCTATCCAGCCTCAATGGCAGTTTGTGAAGATAAGAATCGTTATTAGCCTCTGAGCAGAATGCAGAAGCCTGGTCACAGTGGGGTTCCACTGGGACCCCAAGAACTGACTGACTCTTTGGCTGAGTGTTTATACGTGGGGATGGAAACCACAGAGAATATGAACGGTTTCAATGAATTGCACCTCTGTAGTGCAATGGACAATGGGCCATTATAAGGACTCCTGGATGGATACAGAGAGGAACATCACCTCACAACTAATGATGACAAAATTCAGAACATCTGGTATTTCTAAGCATTAAAATGTACCAGTACACCAAAACTGCGTAACAATGTGTTAAAGACCAGGGCATTTCACATCCACTTCTTATCCTAAAGCTAATCTTCCATAGTTGTTTTGTGCTGTAAATAAATATAGATAAACTTTCTGAGACACAGAGAGGTCAGGTAACTTAGCTGAGGACACACAGTGGTGTGGAGATCTAAGCTGCAATCTGTGGGACATAGAGACCTGTACATATCTTTTCTATACCTGCATTCCTAAAAATGATTTAGATCTATGCTTGTGGTGCTTAGTGACAAATGTGATGCACTATAATCATCTATCATTGAGTTCTCTTTCCTAGCTACTTTGTTATGGGAAATGATGCTGGGTTTCCATCTGCAGTAGTGATCGGTGGTTGTGTTTAAAATATATGCATTCGACTGGGTAAAAGTAAACAGATAAAGTGGGAACATTGTGAGGAATGCGGACGCTGCAGTGTAGGAAGCAGTGACGGCAGTACCCACCCAACACTATGACTGATGTAGGACTGCAGGGCTAGACTAGACTGCCATGGAAACAGCAGTCTAAGGGAAATGATGGCTTCTGGCTCACATGATCAGTGCGGGTGCCGTGGGGAATGCTGTCTGTTCTGTGTTAGTTACTCCAGGGACAGGGAGACTGAAGCTCTACTATCTTGTCATTCAACCTGAAGCGGGAAGTTCGAGAGAGACCAGTCGCTGGAGAGGTTCAGGACCTGGGACTTAACCTGTTGTCTCTCACATACTACATCTGGACTGCAGTTTCCCCGCTTTCTCCCAGCAACTCCCATCTCCCCAGATCCTCTCCTGCTCCTGTCTCTCTTCAGAAAAGTGAAGGCCTCCTAGGGATTTCATTCAAACATGGCATAAACGTTTCAGTAAGACTAGGTACAAACCCTTATATCAAGAGTGGACGAGGGATTTCAGTAAGAGGAATAAGATCCCAAGAGCAGGCAAAAGAGTCAGTGACAGTCCCTGCTCCTGCTGTTAGGACTCTCCCAAAAGAAGACCAAGCTACACAACCATAACATATATGCAGAACACCTAGCTCAGACCTATACAGGGTCCTGATTGGTGCTCCAGTCTCTATGAGCCCCTCTGAGTCCTGGTTGGTTGATTAGGTGGGCTGTGTTCTTGTGGTGTTCTCTGGCTTCTACAGTCCTTCCTCCCTCTCTTCTGCAGGATTCCTATAGCTCTGCCTGAAGTTTAGCTGTGGGTCTCTGCATCTGCTCCTATCAGTTTCTGGATGATGCCTCTCTGATGACAATTATACTGGACTCTGGGCTGCGAATGAGTATAGCAGAATACCATTAGAAATCATTTCATTGATTTTTTTTTGTGCAGTTCTGTTTTATCCTAGGTCTCGGTGCTGTCCTGCCTCTGGGTCCTGGACCTCCATGCAGTATCAGCCATGGGTTCTCTCTCGTGTCATGGGTCTCAAGTTGGACCAGTCATTAGTTGGCCACTCCCACAAGATCTGCACCACCTTTGCCCCAGCACATCTTGCAGGCAGGACAAATTGTAGATTTTGTTGCTGAGTTGGTGTCCCAGTTCAACCACTGGAAGCCTTGCCTAGTTACCGAAGATGGCCCATTCAGGTTCCACATTCTCCATTACTAGGAGTCTTTGCTAGGGTCACTCTCATAGGTTCCAGGGAGTTTCCATTGCACCATGTTTCTACCTTGCCCTAGAAATGGTCCCCAATTCCATTCGTGTCTCCCAGGGATGGAGGAAGAAGGATTAGTGCTTTTAATCCCCCACCCCACCAGTTCATGGGAGCACAAGTAGCCAGGACCTCTGGAGACAATGTATATTTTCTGGGAACTGTTACTATGGTTTTTGCTATCAAATCTAATGTATGAAAATGCAGGCTTATGCAGCAACACTATCCCTACGACAAAAAGATTGTTTTGCTAAATAAAGGACTCCTTGCAAGGGGTTCTTAAAGAGGAAACATTGTCACTGTGGGGTGTGGGAAGGTTATCCTAGCTTTGTAGAAACTCTGCTGTGATGAAAAGTTTTGCCTGTTTTACAATGAAGACAACAATGGCTGTTTTAAAATGTGCACACTGTTTCCATAACATCAAGAGTAAGTGGATGTTGTTTTCTCTCTGACAATACAACGAAAGCAAGAGTAACTTAGGCTCTAAGCATTTAACAGGTATGACTCAGGGAGTCAAGAACTTTTCTATAGCCATTATTTCAGCTCTCCAACTTTGTGTTGGCTACCGTATTGGTTACTAACCTAGCGTTTTCATTTATCACTTGCTGGAAGAAATGTCTTCTCTAGTAATTCTTAAAGGAAAAAAGCTGTATCTTTGTCTGCCTATTATCTGGCAGGACTTGACTCATGGTGAGTACTGCGATCGATGTTGACTGAATAATGAACTAAACACCTTGAATTTTTCAAGCCAAATTTCCAATGCAAAAGGCTTTCCTAGTGAGTTTTGCCTCTGCCACTCACAAATTTCTTTTCAATTTATCACTCCTTCTCTTTAGCTGCACCTTTGCTAGACTGAATACTTAATCCTAGGTAAATAAGAAACTTCCAGAGAGCCAACACATCCTTAAATTGTGGATTCTGTGACTGATTGAGAAAAATGAGTGTATCCATACAGTTAATAAATAAATTCTAGGCAACCTTCACATAGTTGCCTAGTTTAAAAACACTAAGGACAATTCATCAATTGTCTCACTTTTGTTAAGTACTAATCAAGTTTATTTTTCTCCTCCATGCCAAGCAAGTGAGAAGAGCTGCAATTGTTGGGGAATGCCAGGGCCCCAGTCAGAGTGCTTGTGACTTTAATGTCTGTGAAGAATGTATGCTTATTATGCTTAAAAGTCAGTTTCATAAAAGCCACATATCTCAAGACAGATTGTCAAGTAGTAGGATGTGGACTTGCAAAGAAATGATTTCTGGTTTCATGTTCCCACTTTCCAGGCATTTGTTGCTTCAAGTAAATTCCTATTGCATCTTGTTTCATCCTGAAGGGATGTACTGATGCACATAGCAAATTCTGTACCACTTGTGCTATTGGAAGCACTGGATCCCCGGTGACCCTTGTGAGCTTCCTTATCATTCCACATCCTTGAATTTCGTGTGACAAGACACAAGTGTGACCATGTTGGCATTTGCCTGGGAGAGTACAAAACTCACAAACCCGTAGGAAGCAGATGCGTTTGGCTTACTCATATCAGCACTTGAGCTTAGTAATAAAGGACCTGCCTGCAATTAACTACCTCAGAATAATGAAATGATTGCACAGGGCACCGAGAGAGGCCCAGCCTAGCAGCGGAGGGCAGGAGCTGGGCTTTGAAGTACCTTTTCCCTTCCAGATGTTTACTTTTGATACTTGCCAGCAATGGCGTTCCTCAAAATCGCCTGGAAGACATTTTTGTTTAGATAAAATACAGGATTGGAGTACAGTATAGTTATACTTCCAGTATGTTTTGGAACATTTAGATCCAGGAGCCTTTCTCTCTCTCTCTCTCTCTCTTTCTCTCTCTCTCTCTCTTTCTCTCTCCCCACATTCTTTGTCAAGCAGAAAGGATCCATGCAAACTAAATTTCCTATGAAAAGAGGTATGCGTGGGGACCAGCCATTGTCTAGCAGAAAGGCCTGCTGATCTTCCTCCCCAGCTTATGCTATTGTAGTCTGTTTCAAACAGTACTTAAAGCCATTCAGATGGCGGGGAGTGAACAGGGATGAAGAGACCAATTAACCAATTTTTCTTGGCCTTTCCTCACACACAGACACATTCTGTACAACACCCCAGTTTTGATGTATTATTTTAATTAATCCTAGTCTTTTGATTCCTGCAGAAAGAAGGTTAGCAAATGTAACAGTGCTTGGGAGTTTCTCTATCGTAAAAGACACATAATTTCAAGCATTTAATAAGGTGGATTTATTCTGGGTAGTTTAGCTTGCACATTCACTCAAGCAGCCCTCCCCAAAGACAACATTAAAAATGTGATTAGTTAGCTGCCATCAATAACACAAAATAGGAAAATGCTCTCTGAAGGGACAGCTTTGTGGAGGGCACTGCACAGTGTGTAGTAAAAATATATGGCCTAATAAGTTTACATTTGCAGGCTCATTTGTTAAAACTCTTGAATTTCTAATTTGTGTCGGAAAGATAAATGGACGGAGCCGCAGTAAAGTGTGAGATTAATACTGATGGATGGGGACTCAGGTTTTTGCTAGCCTCTTAGTTCCACACAACCCAGTAGGCAGTTTATAGGAGAACCAAATGTAAATACAAAGGAGGGCATTATTTACTCTGGTTGAGACCAATTACTAGCTATTTTGTTCGGTTCAGCCCCATAGTTAAGGAAATTTCTACATAATTTAATTACTGTATGTCAGCAATCAAAGCCTACAATTTATTATTTGATGTTTCTAGTGTTGGCCCCTAGAAGCTTCCGTCTGTAAGGAGCAGTTAGTTTCATCTAACTCTTTGGATTTCACAAAACATTTCCTTAGATATTTTTGGATGAAGTGTGGGAAGAAGGTGGAGGTTCTAAGGGATCACATAAGAAGAATGAACTTTTCCACAACCAAGGAGGCAGGATAGCAAAAGTAGAGTTCTGCAGGAGATTGGCTCCAAAGGGGAAATGTAATGCCTCTTGTCACTCTAGCCCGTGTACCCACTGCCAACCAGGGCACATGGGCACGGCCCGCAGCCCCTCATGGAGTTTGCTAAATGTCTCCTCAACCTCCTGCAGCCGCGTCTCTGATGGGCCTCAGAGCAGCAATAACAACAGGATTCAAAGACATGGATGGAGGGAAAGCAACAGTTACGGCAGTACAAGCCAGGTGTGGTGGTGACGCCTTTATTTCCAGCCATTGGGAGGCAGAGGAAGGTGGAAATCTGTGAGTTCAGTGTCCGCCTGGTCTACAGAGTGAGTTACAGGACAGCTAGGGCTACATAGAAGGACCCTGTCTGAAAAAAAAAACCCAAAGATACTTAGCACACATGTAAATTGTGGCATCTTTATCTAAAGTCAGGCATATTTTTTATTAGAAAAGATAGTGTAATTTTTTGTGCAAATGTTTGCTTAAAGAACACTTCTTTCTTTAAATCCCCATGCCACTATCCTCTCCTCTTTGTTCTTCTGCCTTCCTTCTCTCCATATACATACTCACACACACACACACACACACACACACACACACACACACGATATGTCTATGTATTGTGGTGTGGAGAGTGTATGGTGTGTGGTTCATGGTGTGTGTAAGATGTGTGGTGTGTATGACACAGACACAAATACACACATCATACTACACATACCACAGACACACATCATACCACAGTATATACATATATATATACACCATACCATACACATACACCCCATAACTCTCCACACCATAATACATAGACACACACACACACCATACCACACACACATTTCACACACTCTGCCCCTTTTGTTGCATTTTTATATACAAAAATCCAGAAAATAGTCTCCAGGAGGAAATGTATTAGGTAAGTTCCTGAATCCTCAGGAATTGTGTCTGCAGATCCCCAGGTAGTCTAGTATAGAGGAATTGACTAACTAGGAGAACAGAAAAAGTCTGGAGTTGGCTCTGGATGCATGGTTTAAATGCTGTGTGATGAAAATCTTACTTAAGAGTCTCATTTTCCACATCTCCAGAATGGGAGAAATATTTTTATAAGGGCTATGTGAAAAGGAAATGGGATAAATAGAACAGTGGCTATGGTAGTTTGAATGTAATTGGCCCCCATCATTTCACAGGGAGTGGCACTATTAGGAGGTGTGGCTTTGCTGGAGTAGGTGTGGCCTTGTTGGAGGAAGTGTGTCACTCTCCAGGTAGACTTGGAGGTCTCCTTTGCTCAAGCTTCTCTCAGTGTGACACTCAGACGACTTCCTGTTGCCTGTGGGTCAAAACGTAAGGACTCTCAGCTCCTTCTCCAGCACCATTCTGCCTGCATGGTGCCCTGCTTCCTGCCATGATGGTAATGGATAAGCCTCTGAACTGTAAGCAACCCACGGCAATGAAATATTTTCCTTTATAAGAGTTGCTGTGGTCGTGGTGTCTATTTAGAGCAATAGAAACCCTAACTAAGACAATGACTTAGAAAGTATTCAGCTCCAGGGGCTGGAGAGATGACTCAGTGGTTAAGATCATCTACTGCTCTTTCAGAGAATTTGGGTTCAATTCCCAGCACCCACATGGCAGCTCACAACTGTCTATAACTCTAGTCCCAGGGGACCCGACAGCCACATGCAGATATACGTGCAGGAAAAACACTAATGCTCGTAAAAGAAAAAAAGTAAGGTATTCAGCTCATTATCTGTCTTTAACTAAACTGAAAAGTAGTCTTAAAAATAAAAAGGAAACCAACAAACATCAAAACAAACCCCATGAAAGCTTACAAGACTGGTGGGATGGCTCAGTAGGTAAAGATTTTCAGCCAAGTCTGACAAAAAGGTTTTCCCCAACATAATATTTTTAGTGATTATTTAGGGATTTCATGTAATACACCCTGATCATACTCATTTCCTGGTCCTCTCAGGTCCACCTGCCCATATACTCGTGACCTCCTCCAAGGGGGGAAAAAAAAGAAAGGAAAAAATTCCTAGTCCAGTTTGTTTTACCCATACACTCACTGGAACATGGTCGAACTCCCAATGTGGCCAGCCCCCTAAAGAAAACTGGTCCTTCCCACCCCAACCGCTACCAGAAGCCATTAACTTGAAGAGCTACGCTTCAGGATCCTTATCACAATTTAGAAGTTCTCTTCTGTAGCTTCCTGTCTGTCTAGACTGTTTTCTGGGGGGTGGGGGTGAGGGTGGGGGAGAGGTTGTCACAAAAGCTTTCAATGTCTCATTCTTAACTGTGAGTCTGCAGCCATCGATACCACTGCACATGAAGCCTCCTTGCCCTTTGCAGTCAGGACAGCACAGATCATGGACTTCCACATGGTTCTTGGGGACAGCATGGACCCACGGATCTCAGCATGGTCTCTGGTGGCTTACAGATCATGGACATCCACAGCTGGGCCACAGACATCATCATGAGCCTGAATGGCAGCACAGGCCATGGACATGGCCTCCACCCCTGACAAATTTTGATGGACAGAACCCACATAAAGACGGAAGGAGAAGTGACTTCCCCAAGTGGTCATTTGACCTACACATACACATAAAACATGAAGTGAAAGGAGACGAAATAGAACAACCTTAATAACGCTAACAGGGAAATTCAGAAGTAATGGCTGTAAAATGATGGTGCAGTCTTGGGAGTAAGTCCTGATGTTAGCCATAGCATCTCCATTGAGGCATCCTTCATTTCACACTTGCTGGCTGACTCCGAGGGGCTGCACGGTGGGAACTGTGTTTCGGGTCATCCATTTCTTCCGTGTAGGAAGTTGAGGTTGTTACTCTGCAGTGCTCTTGCCTTAGGCCTTCAGGCCTGCACTCTGTCTCTCCTGACCCCAGTAGCAATTTTATTTATATTTATTTATTTTTTTTATTTAGTTTTTTTTTTTTTTTGAGACAGGGTCCAGTAACTTGCTATGTAGACCAGGCTATCTTTGAACTCCTGGAGATCTCCCTGCCTCTACTTTCCAAATGCTGGGGTTAAACGTGTGTGCCACCATGCCTAACCCAAGTAGCAACTATTAGTCAGCTCTACCATTGAAGGTTTTTGAGTAAATTACATCTGTCTACGGAATCCAGCATGGCTGGGTCTTGGAAACCCGACTGGTGTGATGAGTGAAGGAAGAAGTGAAAGACTCTGAAGAAATGTCAGCCACACATACAGAAAAGCAGGAATCAGTGGAGTGTGCGCCCTCTGATGGAGAGTGCCGACTGTGCAGCTCCAAAGCTCAGTCTGTTTATTATGTACACCACAAAGGAGAGTTAGCTTGTCTTAGTAGGGGGTTTCAGTTTGCAGTCTTCTGGGTGGAGGAAGTGGTGGTTGCTGGCTTGTGTACACTGTGGTCAATCATTCGCAGGACTTGGATCAGAGGAAATAATGTTCCTTTAATCCCGACACTTGGGAAGTAGAGGCAAGTAGGTCTCTGGAAGTTCGAGACCATCCTAATCTACATATCCAAGTTCCAGTGGTATTCTCCTGATCCTCACCTGAAGAAAGCTTTGCCATTTCCATATGTCTATGGCCTTGGGGTCCTTGACATGGTCATGCCCAAGTCAGCAATACATTTTCATCTGCTTTGCACATCTGCCCAAATGGCCCTGCACAGCAAAGCTCTTCCAAGAATTATCTGTCACGTAGTGCAGCTCAGGCTACTATTAATGCTATTGGCTTTGAGTTCTCTGGTTAGGTCAGCTCTGGAGACTTCTTCCTCTAATCTGCTGAGAAATTAGGAGGTACTCCAAGTAGCTCACATGCCTCTATTGAAAATTTTATGTTTCTTTTAAAATGTTTGAATCAAAATTGTATTTATTTATTTTTTTGCTTACATGTATGGGTATGTGGGTGGCATGGCATAGGTGTGTATGTGTGTGTGAGAGAAGGCAACTCCAGGGACTTAGAGTTCTTCCACTTGTAGCTCGAGGGACTGAACTCAAGGCATTGGTCTTGGCAGCAAGTGTCTTCATGCACCGAGCCATATTACAGTTTCTAAACAGAGCTCTTTTCTAAGTGTATTGAAGAGAATATTGTGCTCGCCTGTACTTACATGTGACTCAGTGTCAAACATGAACAGAAGCAGTGTGAAATGGGTGCTGTAGAAGCTGCTCTGCCACAGGCAAGACACTGTCTTAGTTGGGGTTTCTATGGCTGGGACAAAACACCATGAATGAAAAAAAAAGCTGGGGAGAAAGAGGTTTGTTTGACTTACACTTCAGCATTACTGTTCACCACGGAAGGAAGTCAGGACAGGAACTCAAACAGGGCAGGATCCTGGAGACAGGACCTGATGCAGAAGCCGTGGAGAAGGGCTGCTTACTGCCTTGCTTCCCATGGCTTGCTCAACCCACCTTCTTATAGACCCCAGAACTAAAAGCCCAGAGATGGCACCACACACCATGGGTTGGGCCCTCCCTCACTGATTACTAAATGAGAAAATACCTTACAGTTAGATCTCATTAAGGCATTTCCTCAGCTGAGGCTCCTTTCTGTGATGATCCTAGCTTGTGTCAAATTGACACAAAGCCACCCAGTACAACATATGCAAATACATCGAAAGTTTCTATTTAGAAATATCTCTCCAAAAACTGGAGCAATATGGGAAGCAAAGCGTCTGGCCATTCCTTTCAGCAAATATTACTTGTAGAGAAGTTGAAACTTCGGACTTCTGCAGGAAGTTCTCCAGGTAGATTCAACATGCACCTAAGAGGCCTTGCTTGGGATCAAGAGGCATTTGATGGGGATGGCACACACACTAGAAGAACTCTCTCATTCTGGTTGTTGTCTGACAAAACTTTCCTGGGGAAAGAAACACACTCATCTATTCATCCCAGATAAGGAACCCATGGCAGACCAAAGTACAAATACCACCAAAGTCCAACTTGGTGAATCAGTACATTTTATTGGAGTTACTTACAGGAATATGGGTGAGGGGTTACTTACAAAAACCAAAATGACTCAAAGGCAACTACATCACCAAGGTCCACTTCAGCATGGGTGACAGCTCACAAAAGCTGGGACATTTAGAGCACACTGCACTGGCTGTAGGCAGCTCCGTGGGTTGGAGAGTGTTCTTTCCAGGTGTCTCAGTTGAGCGAACCCTCTTCCCAGCAGCTCGGCAGGCGCCTGCTTCTTCCAGGCAGCTGAGCTACGCTCAGTCTTCTTTGCGGTTCAGCTTGTCTGAGAGTCTTCTTTGCAGTTGGGCTCTGCTTACTCTGGCAGGGAGGAGCTTAATGAATCTACTCACTTTCAGAGAATTCTTGAAGCTATTTTGTTGTTGTTTACTTCCCTGTTTAAGAATTCCCCCTGCCCCCAGGACCTCTTGAAACTGAGAAGCTTCTGTAAAGCAAAGGACATGGTCAACAAGACAAAACAGCAGCCTACAGAATGGAAAAAGGTCTTAACCAACCCCACATCAGACAGAGGACTGATCTCCAAAATACCCAAAGAACTCAAGAAATTGGTCATCAAATGGTGTGGGAGGTCCATCTGTCTATGTGTTGCTTTCATTGGTTAATGAATAAAGAAACTGCCTTGGCCTGTTGATAGGGCAGAACTTAGTTAGGTGGGGAAAACTAAATGGCATGCTGGGAGAAAGGAGGCAGAATTATGAAGAAGCCATGGAGCCGCAGGAGACAGACGCTGGGAATTTTACGCGGTAAGCCACTATGTGGCAATATACAAATCAATAGAAATGGCTTAAATTAATATAAGAGTTAGCCAATAAGAATTTAGAGCTAATGGGCCAAGCAGTGTTTTAATGAATACAATTTCTGTGTGGTTATTTTGGGGCTAAGCTAGTCAGGTGGCTGGGACAAACAAGTGGGTCCTCCTCCTACAATCAAAAGAACAAATATTCCAATAAATAAGTGGGGTATAGACCTAAACAGAGAACTCTCAACAGAGGAATCTAAAATGGCTGAAAGACACTTAAGGAAATGTTCAACATCCTTAGCCATCGGAGAAATGCAAATCAAAACAACTCTGAGATTCCATCTTACACCTGTCAGAAGGTGCAAGATCAAAAACACTGATGACAACTTATGTTGGAGAGGTTGTGTGTTAAAGGGAACACTCCTGCACTGCTGGTGGGAGTGCAACCTGGTACAGCCACTTTGGATATCAGTATATATCTCAGAAAATTAGGAAACAACTTCAAGACCAGCAATACCACTTTTGAGTATGTATCCAAAGGATTCTCAATCAGACCACAAGGACATGTGCTCAACTATGTTCATAGCAGCATTATTTGTCATAGCCCCTCGACCAAAGAATGGATAAGGGAGATGTGGTACATTTACACAATGGAGTACTACACAGTGGAAAAAATTAATGACATCTTGAAATTTGCAGGCAAATGGATGGAGCTATAAAACATCATATTGAGTGAGATAACCCAGACCCAGAAAGACAAATATTATATGTACTCACCCATAAGTGCCTTTTAGACATAAAACAAAGAAAAACCAGCCTACAGTTCATAATCTCAGAGAACCTAGAAAACAAAAAGATCCTAAGAGAGACGTGCATGGATCTAATCTACATGGGAAGTAGAAAAAGACAAGATCTCCTGAGTAAATTGGGAGCATGGGGACCTTGGGAGAGGGTTAAAGGGGAAGGGAGAGGAAAAGGAGAAGAGCAGAGAAAAATATATAGCCCAATAAAAACAATTAAAAAACGAAGAATCCCCCCATTCCAGGATGGAATGTTTTAATCTTGGAGGAGACTGCTATACAACACTGGTTTGGGACTAGTTGGTTTAGGGTTGGTTGGTAAATCCTTCTAAAACTCTAGAGGCAAAAGCTTCTCCAAAGACTTGGGTGAATAGGCATTAGGAGAAGAAGCAGATTTATTTCTAAACTATTTTTTAAAAATTCATTTTATTTTGTGTTTGAGTTCTTTGCCCGCATATATAAATGTCCACCATGTGCTTGACTGGTGTCTAAGGAGGTCAGAAGTGGTCACTGAATCCCTCAGAACTGGAATTGAAGACAGTTGTAAGCTACCATGTGGGTACCAGAAATCAAACCAGGTCCTCTGGAAGATGCGCTTAACCATTGAGTCATCTTCTTTGGCCCAATTCTAAAACTTCCAAGCCTGCTTTCTTATGTAAACATTCTAGAGGAGGGGATAGCTCCATGGTAGAATGTATACATAGCATGCACAAAAGGCAGAGATTCAGTTCTAATCTGTTCCCACTCTACTTCCAAATCTAAAAGTTTTGTTACTTACAAAAGAAACCTCCGTAGCTTAGTATAGGGGCCCTTTATAATTTGTTCCAAAATCTGTCTTTGTATCTTCCCTAATAAGGCACCCTGGATTCTGACATAAAACTCACCTACAGGATACTCTTCACCAGACTAGAATATACCCTTGGCTTCTGTTGCTGTTTCCCTAGAGGAGGAGAGTTGGGAGCTACTTGCTTGCATGCTGGCTCAATATACACAATGGGCATGGTTGGAGCAGACTGCAGGAGAATCAGCATGGATTGAACCAGAAAACAAAGACAAGCTCAAGTCCCTAAAATGAGTGATTGACATTAGATCTGAAACAACATTTCCCCATCATCATTCCTTCCTTGCTTCTTTCTTTTCTTCCTTCCTTCCACCCTCCTTCCTCTTATCTTTCTTCCTTCTTTTTCTATCATCCTTCCTTCCTCGTTCCCTTTGCTTCCTTCCTTCCTTCCCTCCCTCCCTCCTTCCTTCCTTCTTTCCTTCCTTCTTTCCCCCTTTTCTTTTAAAAATGTGTTTGTTTTAAACCATATTTTTAACATTTTATTAGACTGGCTACGAATCCACCTTATAGCATGGGTCATCTTTGAACTGACAATTGTCTTCCTTTCTTAGCTTCCTGGTACCAAGATTATAGGCATGTGCCACTATGCCTGGTTCATGTTTGCATTTTCTTCTTCTTCTTCTTTTTTTTTTTGAGGATTACTTCAAATTTGTAGCAATCTTTCTGCTTCTACCCCCTGCCTCCTGAGATTATAGGCATGCATCACCATGCTGTCTTTCAAATCCATTAATAATCATGGTTTTTATGATTCTCATGATTCCGAGGCTTGCCTAGAACTCTTCTTCCTCCTGTCTCATCTTCCCTGGTGCTGACATTGCAAGCATGTGCTGTTGCACACAAGTATCCTTTGGCTCTTTAATGATACAACAGGAACACATACGTCGGTGACAGTTCTCATCTCTCATCAGATCAGAAGTGAGAGCACAGTGTTATCGGAATAAACCGCACCCCAGTGAGTATACTGTATCTGGAAGCCACACTCCACATCTGGGAGTTCCTTTGGTCAGACATTCAGAAGCTCAAGTTCTTGTTTCAATAATCAATAACCCCAATCTGCCACAACCAGGCAGCTTGTCAGACCCTTGCTTAATCAGAATTTTAGGAAGGATGAAATCTGTAATGAATCCTTATAAATTTGCCTTCAATCCTCTCCTGGCTGATGACAGCCTTGCATATGTAGATCTGCATTTGCTGCTCAGTGGGAGTGCGTATTTGACATTTCAAAGGCTGCAAAATATGGTCTGGAAAATAAACACTGCTGTAGTAATTTTGATGGTTGATCATCTGTTTAATGTAATGTCAGTTAACTTAGAGACTGTAAACTAGGCTGGCTTGATTTGTTACAATTTTCAGTGTTGTTTAGCATCCCGAACAAAAAAGCAAAACAAAACAACCCCCCTCCCCAAAAGATCCAAGGAGAATGAAGCATCAGGAAGAAGTTTTGTCTTTATGAGATGAACTGTCAGGTGTTTTCCAGACTCTAAATGTAGGTTGCTTTGATTAATTCTAAGACACAAAAAGGCACTTTCTGTTTTCAAATGTGAGGGAGTGATATTCCAGACAAAATGCCTATTGATTCCTTCTTCATCTTTCTTCTAATGTTAGTGAGCTCTAACCCAAGGGCACTCTTTTAGGTTGAATTTATTCATACAAATAAGTTTTCTGGTAGTGTTCTGTTTGATAACTTTTGTACTTTCATTATTGCCTTTGTTGAAATGCTGACGTTTTTCTTTAACTGGTAGTTTTAATTACATGCAAGCTTGGCTTGGGACTGAAGCTGGTGTGTGTCAGTTCTTGAAGAAATGGGCATGCTACTTAGAATATAGAAACTTCCATGTTCTAAATTCCATCTTTTGAAAGTCAAGGTATAAATTCCTGAATGTTCTGTGTGACCCAAATTTAAGAAGTATAGATATACACTAGTTCAGCTAAGCAGTTACTGGTATCTACTACAGAAGAAAGCCAGCTACTATGCTGATCTTTCTCCTCAGCCCTGCTTCCCACGGGCGTCTTTCACCTTTCACATCATTTGTCCATGTGGTATTTATCTGTGTGTTTCTAGACAATATGCTTCTATGACTATTTCTTTGAGCTGATAGAATCAATTTTATATTTATCAATTTCAGAAGCTCCCATTGTGATAGGTGAGGCTCTTGTCAACCCTGCCCAAATCAATGCAGTTACATCACTGTTTCTTAGGACGGTTAAGTCATGAGTTTTTCCCAATTTCATTGGCATAAAGGCAAAAGATAGAGTTCATTAAGAGGAAGAGGGTGAAGGCTAGTCATAGAGATTTGGAGACAAGTAGACTTCCAAATGGCGTATTTGGTTAGTCACCAAGATCTGTGCAATGAAGGAGAGAACCTGGCAGAATTTCCAGTATAGTCGTTTACATATCATGTCTTGAAAATTAAAATAAATTAAAATTTGGTGCTTACATTAGTCTTGTCATTTGTATATTTTTCCTTTTGAAAAAAGTGCTCTTTAGTTTTGGAGACAGATTCTTACTAAGGTCTTACTAAGTTGTTGAAGCTGATCTGGAACTCACTGTGTAGCTCAGGCAAACTTGAATTCGGAATATAATCTTCCTGGTAGTTAAGATTACAGCAAATAGTCCTATCCATATTTAGAATTTCAAGTCTCGTTTTTTTTCCTGGATGAGTGCATGCCTATTATATTATATTAATTTATATATCTATAAATATACCAGCATATTGTATATTATTGTATAATATAATGACATATATTTATAATTTATAGTATCAATATTATATTAATATAGTTGACTGCTTATGTTGGTTACTTTTGTGTCACCAATAAGAGTGAAGCGTGGAGGACAACTTTGTAGGTGTCATTTCTCTCCTTCCGCTGTGGGATTGAACTCACCTTGTCATACTCGGTGACAGTTACCTTTACCTACTGAGTCATCTTGTTGGTCCTCAGTTATGTAAATTAACATTAATATACAAAACAAATTATATTTATATACTATAACACATTATTTATTATTTGTATTATAATACATATTATAAATAATACATTATATAATTTTATATATAATATATAGTAAATTATAGCTACATTGCATTTTATGCATTAATGTTATAGTCCTTTATTTATGCCATGGTTTATCTTTCATCATATATATATTTATCTTGCTGGGGACTGAAGCCAGGGCCTAAAGTATGCTAGGCAACTGGTCTACCACTGAGCTACACCTCTAAACTCCACATGCACACACTTTTTTTTTGACAGAATCTCACTGTGTAGCTCAGGCAGTCTTCAAACTTCAGATTTTTCTGCCTCTGTCTCCAAAGTTCTGGGATTATAGATGTTTGTTACCATGCCTAAAACATACAATATTTATTTTCAAGCCTTCTAATCATTCTTGATATCTTTGATATTCCATGAAAAATTTTTTGTTTTTTTATCTTCAAAAACTATGCAATTTCTAGCCCTTTTAGCACTTTAACGCTGTAGTTCAAGCTCTCCTTATTTCTTGTTTTATGTAAGATAGTAGAGGCCTGACTGCTTCTGCTCTGTAGCTGCTTTCTGTAGCTCTTTCTCCAGACAGTAGCTGGATGGTATATGAAGAGTGTGAAGACTGCATCCCCTGTTGAGGTGTTCCATTGCTCTGCCTCTTTTCTTCACAGTACCTTTCACTACTAGATGTTATTCAACTGTTTGATTGGTCATTTACTTTTTTTTTTTTTGTAATGTAAGTTCCATGAGAATCAGGTCATCATTGGTTTGTTCACTTCCAGACCTCCAAGGTCCTGATCCTCAGGGGACACCAGTAAGTAATCAAAGAGTGAGTGGATGCATGTGCACTCCTCCTGGGAGCATGTAAGTGTTTCTTCATGTAGCGCCATTCCCTCCTCTTGTTTCATCCTAAATAGACACTTGCTCCAAAATCTCTTACGTGCATAAAAATTTAATGTTGCACATTTTTCTACTGCCTTACTCAATTTATTTAAAATTAGTCCAGAATGCTTAGTAATAGAATAAAATACATAATAAATAGGCAATTAAGTGATAAATGGCTGTTTCTGACCTTTTCTATATAACAATCTTTCTTAAGGGGAAAGCCTTATCATGATAGATTTAGTGAGAAACAAATTGGAGTTTAATTTTATTCTACAGAAAATTGTCTTTGAACAGAATCATGGCAAATATCTAAGTACCTATTTGGTGTCCAGGTATATGTGGGTATATATGTTCGTATGCATGACTGAATTTTGAAACTGAGACAGTAACATAGTAGTAATATGTATGGTCTCTACCTATGTAAGCTGCATGCTTTGGACATATACCACAAAGGCCCACATGTTGATAACTTGGCTTTCCTACTGGGAAGACAGAAACTTTTACAGGACAGTCCTCCACTCATTGAGGAAGATGAAGACCCCAGCTCCTTCTGGTTTCACTTTTCATTTTTGCATCTCAGCCATGAAGTGAGCTTTTTTGCCATGTGCTGCCACTGTGATGCATTGTGTCACAAGCCCCAAAACAATAGGGCCAACTCAGGATGGACTGAAACCTGCAAAGATATAGTCGAGATTAAGACTTTCTTTTTCTAAGCTGGTTACCCCTGGTGTTTGTTCAAACAGTAGAAAGCACACAGCCTGCATTCATTCTGTAAATTAAAAATAAAACATTACTGTTTCCCAGGGGATCTATGTATATTTCTCTTAGGGTTCTCCTTGTTACTTAGCTTTTCTGGGGTCATGGACTATAGGCTTGTTATCCTTTGCTTTACAGTTAGTATCCACTTATGAGAGAGTACACACCATGCTCATCTCCCTGGGTCTGTGTTACCTCACTCAGGATGAGTTTTTCTAGTTCCACTCATTTGCAGGCAAATTTCAAGATTTTTTTTCTACTGAGTAGTACTCCATTGTGTAAATGTACCACATTTTCTTCATCCATTCTTTGGTTGAGGGGCATCTAGGTTGTTTCCAGGTTTTGGCTATTACAAATAATGCTGCTATAAACATAGTTGAACAAATGTCCTTGTAGTATGATTGAGCATCCTTTGAGTATATGACCAAGAGTGTTATTGGTGGGTCTTGCAGTAGGTTGACTTCCAGTTTTCTGAGAAACTGCCATACTGATTTTCAGAGTGGTTGTACATGTTTGCATTCCCATCAGCAATGGAGGAGTGTTCCTTTTACTCCGCATCCTCTCCAGCATAAACTATCTTAAATCTCATCATAGAACCTTCATCCAGCAACTGATGAAGCAGATGGAAGTAGAGCACTGGGCTGAGCTCCCAAAGTCCAACTGAAGAGTAGAAGGAGTTAGAATATAAGCAAAGAGATCAAGACCATGATGGGGCTACCCATTGAAACAGCTTACCTGAGCTAATGGGAGCTTACCAACTCCAGCATGGTAGCAAGCGAACCAGCATAGGGTCAGTCTAGGCCCGCTGAATGTGGGTGACAGTTGTATGGCTGGGACAGACTGTGGGGCCACTGGCAGTGAAGCCAGGATTTATCCCCACTGCTTGTTCTGGCTTTTTAGAACCCATTTTCTTTGGAGGGATACCTTGCTCAGCCTAAATATAGTGGAGAGGGCCTTGGTCCTGCCTCAAAGCAATGAGCTAGACTTTGCTGACTCCCCATGGGAAGCTTTACCCTCTATGAGGGTGGGTGGGCGGTGGGATGGCGGGAAGGTGGAGGAAGTGGGAGGAGGGTGGGGAATGAGAACTGGATTTGGAGTGTAAAATGAGAAAAGATCATTTTTGTTTTGTTTTGTTTTTTAAGTAAAATTAAAAAAATAAAATAAAACATTACAGTTTCAGTACTGTGCTGGCGATTTTATGTCAACAGTCATTTGAGACTACAGTCATTTGAGATATGGGGTCCTTAGTTGGGAAAATGCCCTCCTAAGATTGGCTGTATGCAAGCCTGTAGGCCATTTTCTTACCTAGTGATTGATGGGGGAGGGCCTGGGCTGATGGTCTTAGGTATTATAAAAAAGGTTGAGCAAGCCATGGGCAGCAGGAGAGTAAGCAGCACTTCCCCCATGGTCTCGGCCTCAGCTCCTGCATCCGGGTTCCTGCCCTATTTGAATTCCTGTTCTGACTGCCTTCAGTGATGAACATGATGTGGAAGTATAAAGCAAATAAACTCTTTCCTCCCCAAGGTGCTTTGGTCCCGGTGTTTCATCAGAGCAATAGAAACTCTAACTAGGACAATTATCTAGTGTTGTTTATTCTAAAAAGAACATGATAATTACTGGAACACAACCAGAAACAAGCATGAACAGACTTCATGACCCACACATGAAGTTTTCTTGCTACGGCTATGTGTCACTTTTCTATAATTTTCTTGAACTATTTGTGCAGTGGTTGTTCCACACATTTACAACAAAACAATGAGATTTTTTTCCCAGACAGTATTCTATTGGTTTAACTTAAGAGCATATGGCAATTTACATATAAACTGTTTTATGTTTAGAATAATAAAAATGTCAGGACAAATAGGAAATGTTAAACATGGTGATATTTTTATACCATGCAAATTTATTGCTCCATTTAAAAATTAAAATTATGAAAAAATGTGATTGATACTGCACAGTGCAGTTACCACAGAGACAAGGCAACACTACCAGAGCTGCTCCTTCATTTTCTGACTGAGTGCTGTTTTATTTGGTAAATAATTTGACAGCCGCAATGCACCCTTTTCATCTTGTAACCCCAGCTGGAGCATACCCAGAGAGCCGAAGAATGTTCTGGATGTATTGACTCAGGTGTAAACATGTTTCTTAGGGATGGAGTGAAATACCACTTGGTTTCTTCCTTCCACTCTGCTTCCCTTCCTGGAGTCTGCTCTGGTGCCTCGCCAGTCCCTGAGGAGGCTGGTTTTCAGGTTTTTTTTTCCCTCAGATTAAACAACAAGACTACAAGGTCCTCAGAGTGCAGACCGAGGAGACATACTCTGACCTCTTCAAATGGAATACGATAGGCTAGACGAAGAAAGGGATGGGAAAAGGAGCTAGGTGAGAACAAAAGATGAATCAGATAGATGGTAGATCTTGTATGATTTACTCAAGGCTCGTGTTTTTATTCCTTCTAAATTTTGAAAGAGGTGAAAGATATGTGAGAACACCTGTGAGTATATATAAAAACAAATGAACAAATGTGTGCATAAAATCTTGTATCTAAACCATCTGAAATAACTCAGGCCTGTCAGTTGGATTCCCTAGGAAAAAGAATTGGTGGAGAGAAATTCTTTAAAGTAGCTATTGCCTCTTTTGGGATCAGAGAATGAATTTTCACTTGTGCTTAGAGACTACATTAATATGAGCAGTACAGAGATCTAGGTAACATATCCCAGTCATAAAAAAAGAGATAAAACCAGAAAAATGGAAAATTTTGCATCAACTTCAGCCTTAGACAGGGGTTGGCAGGGAGCTGTTGAGCTGTACTTCTTGCACTCAGAGGTGTCTCCTGCTCTTCCTTGATGAAGGAAAGTGTGTGCATTTCATGCCTCTGGAACAGGCAGAAGACAAGCGTCTACTTGTGGCATTAATTCTAAGTAATGTCACCATGGAGTGACTCAGTTCTTAAATCTGGGTGATCGATCGTTCCCTCTCAGGACTGTGTCCTGTCCCTCTTGACACAGCCCTGGTGGGTTGAGATTCTGCACCTCAGTTTCTCCTGATGAACTTGGTCTGCTCCAGAGTCTGTCTAATAAGACAGGTAAAAGAACTAGTGAGAGGAATAGGTCAACCCAAGCCACAAGTCCTCCTTGGTTAGAATTTAAGCACTTTCTAGAATCTTCTTGGGTGGACACATGGAGGGTCTGAAAGTAAATCCCAGGATTTAGTACCTCCTGTCCTCAGCAGCACACTCCGTGGTTGTGTGGTAAAAGCAGGTGGGCTTCACAATATGCATGCAAGGTTACTATTGTTGGTGTTGTTATTATCCTTATTATTTTCTTTTGTAAAGCGAAAACACGCTGAGAGATAGTAAACAACGGGCGACATTACTTAGTTTGCAGCAGATCTGGAAATGAAGTGGCTTCAGTGTGGAAGCATCAGTAGAAAAGTCTGCCAGTAAACAGTCGTGAAATGAACTGACAGATAAGTGGAATAATTTTAAGGCAAATCAACTGTTATTAGTATATACATAATTTTGCCTTGTCCAGATTAAAATTATCTTAAAATCATGCAAATCACTTATTGCTACCAATATATTACCAATAATAAATAAAGCATCTTCATAGTAAAGTGGAACTTTAAACAAAAACTTAAAAAATGCAGATTTGTCTGTATTATGTATTTAATATTGGCAAGGTAAATCAATTCTATTTTCATGGCTTATACGGCTATGTCATAATCAGCCCACTGAAAGTGGCTTCTGAAAGGTAAGGATTCAGGCTTTTAATTTAAACCTCTCTTCTACTTCATTCTCTTCTCACTGTCTCAGGTAATTGGTTACTTAATCCAGTATCAGGGATGTGGCTGACAAGAAAGACAGATAGAAAGTAAACATCCATTGGTGCTTTTTCTCTGTTATGTTTTTATGGGTGTCATCCCAAGCTATGTCTTCAATAAGCAGCTAGCTCTAGGAAAGAAAGTGAAGAGCATGTGTCACAGGGTGAGGCAAGGTACTGCCAGGTTACACCTGCACAAGTTTGGATGGAGTCCACATAGATATTACTATAACAACCATAAATAAAGGACAGGTAGCGCAAGAGACTCTGGGGTGTATGTAGGATAGGTTCATACAGACTAAGCAACACATAAACAAGCGAAAGCAAAAATGGGAACAAATACAAGCAAAAAGATGGTGTAAACAGTCCAGATATTAATTACTATCTTCTCGGTTTTTTTTTTAAAGAATGCTAAAATAGCTGATCAGAGGGAAACAGCGAGCAGACAGAAGTCACTAGAGTATAAGAATGGCATGGGAGAAGAGTAGAAAATGATGTCTAGTGGGTACCAATGCACAGACGGGAAAGGTGAGTCTAATGTTCTATATCATCATCATCGTTTTGCAACATTCTACAGCACAGTATGTTAATTCCTGGCTGCAATACCAGCCATACATCTCAGAATAACTAGAGAGGAGGTTGGAAGATCCTATTGCACAGAGATGATAATATTTGAGGAGATAGGAGTGTTAAGTAATCTAATTTGACCACTACATATTTTAGGCATATGTAAAGTTATAATATTAAACCCCATAAATAAATATAAATGCTCTACCTCTCACCGGAGTATTATGGAGACTTTGGAATCTCAACCAATTCTAGAGTCAAGGATAACTAATGTCCCTGCATTTTGGAAATAAAGCAAAATAGTTGTCACTATTCAATGAATTAAATAAGGGAAGAACACGGAAGTGATGAAATGCTTTGAATTGAATGATAACCATGGCACACTGCACCTTGCAATTGGAAAATTTAGTACAATGAATAAATACCTAGACAACAAAAGTTAAAAGTTCCAACTATGTCAATAGGACAGTGCTGAGAAGCAGATTGTTCTCGTTTGCTTTCTGCTGCTGTGATGGAATACCACAAGCAAAACCAAATTAGAAGAAAAGGGTTTATTCCATATTATAACTCCAGGCTAGGATAGGAGCTCAAAACAGGAACCCAGAGGCAGAAACTGAAGCAGACACCATGGAGGAGGGCTGATTACTGGCTTGCTTCCCCTAGTTACTCAACTGCCTTTCTTGCTCATCCCAGACCCACCTGCTTAGGGATTATAAATGCCACAGTGAGTTGGGCGCTCCCACAGTTTGATGGAGGCATTTTCAAAAATGAGGTTCCCTCTTCCCAGGTATGTCTAGGTTTATGTCGAGTTGATAAAAACTATGGCATAGATGACTATACTAGTTAATTACTAGGATGCTCATGTTGAATTTAAAACTTTCTAAGTCAGATATAAAATATAAAGAAAGGTATAGGGTGGCTTAATGGATGTAATTGTCTACACCAAGAAAATAATCACCAAAACTAAAATCATAGACACATAGTACACATAACAGGCTTTCATAGAAAAGGATGTAAAAGGCCCTTAAATAATAACATTATACTAAAAGTGCCAAGAAGATAAATCAAGTCTAGGCTCCTGTATCTCTAATAAAATATCTCGAATGTGTAATGCAAAATTTGATAGAACCTTCCAGATCTTTAGATAGTGCCAAGCATCAGTTGTGTGAGTTACTCCATGTGAGGGAATTCTGGGGTTGCCTGAGTGAGTATTCTAGATTTGGGTTGATGGTATTGAGAAAGGACAAATAAGCTCCGTGGTAAACTGACTTTTAAGCTGAAAAACTTCTCCCAGTAATACCCAAGCATCAACATATATTCTTCTTTTGTAGAAAATGAAAAATGAATATCAAAAGGGAAGCAGAAGTCAAGGACTAGAAGGAATTCAGCTCCTCAACAGCTGTGGCTACCCAGCTTTGAGTCTAAGAGGAGTTATTGGGAGCCCAGCTGTACCAAAGTGAAGGGATGTTTAGTTTATTAGAGAGGAATGAAAAATGTTTAGATGTTGAACTATGTCAGAGGAGGTCAGATAATATGAGTTAATGTGAAACTAACCAACTCAGCAATGCCTGTTTCATGCTGTGTCTACAATTTAGGGCCATTTCTTCCAGGTGGTATATGCTGTAAGTACAGCCACATACAATTTTAATTTTCTGGATAATATCCTCTTTTTCTTTACAGTCTTTTCTGGTTGCCCAGTCTGTATAGTTGTTACACTTTAATCCTGACTCATTCACTTTGCAGTTTTTGCCCCAGTGATATGAGTGTGAACACACACACACACACACACACACACACACACACACAGGCCTCCACACTCCTTTGATTAGTCTTCCTTTAAGAGGGCTGATCATTCCAGGGGAAAGGAATGTTAAGTGCTGGTTGGGCCCTAAACTTTACTACTGACATTAAGTATCTCTAAAGGAAATAAGAAAGTGGCAGCTTTTTAGAGCCCGTGTGTGACTCATAAAATATGGCTTCAAACCTCCCACTTTATTACACTTTCACTTTTGTAATTATTACTGTAAGTGATAGGACTGTGCTGGGCAATCAAAAATCAACTCCCTCCACTCATACAAAGAACCAGACCTTACACTCAAAGACTCTCTATCAAAGTCTAAAGCTTGTTGAAGTAAAAGATAATCAGAGCAAATAGAGATAGCCAACAGGCAAAAGGTAATCTCTGAATAAAGAAATGTAATAAACGTAATGTTAAAATCAGAGGTTCTGAGCTCATACAACCCACCGCTGTTTTGTTTTGCAGTTACGTGTGACTCTATATTTGCTCAGTGTTTTCACCTTAATTTGCTCATCCAGAAAATGGGCTGTAGCCTTTGTATATCAGTGAAGTTGGTGTTAGGACTAAGTGAACTGATGCATTTAAATATATTGGGGCCAGGATTGGTGAACTGTATGTATCCAGTACATGTTAAACTATCACGACTTTATTGGAGGAACTATGATTATTATTTTCTTATGCATGGCCCATCAGATGTCTTATAAGTGTTTATGAAGCTATTGCACTGGTAGTCTAACTATTTATAGGTACGCCCCTTCCATTTTGATATGTGTCTAAAATAGTTATCACAACTGACTCTCCATAGAAAAATCCTGTCTTCATTTACTATAGCTAGGAGTGGCTATGGAGAGAGTAAATCTATTAGGTTATAGAAATGCTGTATGAACGCCACTAACTTCACAGTGTTGTTTTCAGTTGCAAGAATAAGCCACAGTCCCTGATTCCCAGTATTTATGGTGTAATATAGTACACAGACACAGTTGCAAATACTGCCATGCGATAGAGAGAACTTAAAAGGGGCTGCCTGAGGAGGTGGGGGTATGCCTGGATTAAGATTCAGATTTAAATTAAACCAATATTTAACCAATAAGCTACTGGATTTCAGACACTTTTCTTAGCATTCACTGCCGTTCCATATTGAACCAATCACCCACAGCTCTAAATTGGAACATTACTTATTGTGATATGCAGTAATCACTTTAAAATCCCGTCGCAATAGCGTTATTTAAGATAGTTCTGTCTATGTTTCAAGTCAGGAGACAAGATAAAAGGATCCTTTAAGAAACCATATTGCTGTTTAGTAGAGTTACCTTTCTCAGTTCCTCCTAGTTTTTCTGTCATCATTTATTCATTTTTATTTTTTTATTTATTCATCATTCGTTTATTCACCTCATTGACTCAGAAAATGTTCATTAGCTTTTTTAAACTTTTTTTTTTATGTTCTGGGCATTGAGGATTTTTGGATAAATAGTCTACACTCCCCAGACTGAAATGCACAATGAAAACGGTGGTCACCAACAGAAATGTCACTGTCAGTTGGCAGTCTGTAATTGAGAATGGAAGTAGTGATTCACTGTTTCCTTGAAATCATCTTTAATGTGTTTCTGGGGAAGGTGGAAAGTTAGTGAAACATGGCACCGAATTCTCTGTTCTGGGGTCCCGAGTTCTCTCTGTCGTGGGCTGTCTGCCCCTAAGCTGAATGCTCATAGTATGGACCGTCCTATTTGTCAGTGAATCCACCTCCCACCACCAAAAACCACTAACTTGAGAGTTTTCCTGTTTTCAGGTTACAGTGTCTGTAGAGACACCTTGAAGAAGTGAGCACTTAAATTCCAGAAAGGAGTGAGAGTGATAGAGGTCTGTCATTAGGTCATCTGTCTGTGGGCTTTGCCTGTCCAACCAGAGAAGGTCCTGAGTCACGGTGTAAAATAATGGATCATGATGTTTGACAGAAGTGAGGTGTTTTTAAAAATTGAATTTGTTCTTTGCTAATGTCATATGTGTATTAAATACATCTGATTATAACCACGCTAATGTTCCTGCTACCCCTATTAACCTCTCTCCTCTCTATAATTCTTAAAAATTCATGTCTTTTTTCTTTTTTGAGACCGACCCACTGAATTTAACCTGGATCATCCATGTGACTCTGGGTTTGGGTTTTGTTATAGGAGCTTGGTGGGCAGCTGAGTGGCTGCCCAGCGGGAGACACTGACTACTTCCTTCCCAGAATCCATTAGAAGCCAACACTTCATCAGGAAGGGCCAGGGCCCAATGGCTCCTCCTTGATCCATAGCTCACTTTTGATGGTCCTATCACCCAAATGCACTTTTTTGGTCAGAACTGATTTTTAGTGCTTCTTGTTCAAATCCTGATAGTTGTGGGTAAGTTACTCAGTCTTTTTTGTTTGTTTGTTTCCTTATTATTACAAGACAAAGAATTTCCATTTCAGAACCATTGTACTAATCTAACAAGGTCAACATATGTAAGTTGCCTAATGCGATGCTGTGCGTGCTGCAGACAGTAGCAAGTTTGTCTGCAGAGGCCAACAGCTGATAAAGCAAATGACTAATTACAGAGTGCCATGGGCATTGAGGCTGCAGGGGAAACTGTGAAAAGATATTTGTGATTTGTAAAAAGGATGGTGAGGGAAAGGAATCTTTGACCAAAGCTATGGAAGGAAGGAATCCTCAAAAAAATCTGTAGGAGAAGAGATCAGCCCAAGTATAGCCTGGCTCTCTTAAATAAAACACAGTAACATCAGTATGGGCAGGAAGGAAGAAATCAAGGAGCACAGGCATGTGTGTGTGTGTGTGTGTGTGTGTGTGTGTGTGTGTGTGTGTGTGTAGGGGAGGATCAGGAAGCAGAGGAACATGGAGAAGAACCATGGCAATGTAGGGGAGAGGATAATACAGATGGCTGTGGCCCTTCTCGGCCTTGACCAGAGGTTTTATTATTAGCCTTGGGATGTTGTTGTGGAGATGAGCTACGGGGTCTCCCTTACATATCTTGAAGGACTCCCCCTCCAAAGGAACAGGTAATATGTACAGATAAAACTAGTACAGATTGACCATCTTTATCTGAAGTACTTGGGACCAGAGATAGTTTGGATTTCAATTTTTCCTTTGTGTTTTGAAATATTTATACATATGCAGCAATACATTTTGAGGACAGGCTCCATGTTTACATTTGAAATTCATTTATGCTTCACGTATGCCCTGTACATATAGTTTAAAGATAATTTTTCTGCAACATTTTTTTTTACTACAACTCTAATAAAAAGTCAAACACAGAATTTTCCTTGTGATAGTCTGTTGACACTGAAAAACTCCTGAATTTGGAGAATATTAGATTTTGGATTTTGCAGATCAGGGAGACTCAATTGTATAATTAATGTTAGTAGTATAGTCTAGGATGTAAATGTTTTTCCCCTTCTTAGAAACTGCCTATTAGTTTGTTGCCATAGAAATCCTATTTAATTTTCCAAACTACAATGACTTTCCAGTTGTGCAGAGAATAACCCGAGACCATTTAGTGTTGCACATATGTACATGTGTTTAGGGCTACTAAAATGACAAGGAGCTAGATAACCTTGTCATTTATTCAGGTATTTTTAGGCAGACATACTGTTGAGATTTGAGTGGTACAGTATGTCCTCTGTCATGCCTAGAAAGCACTGTCTTGCAACAGGCCCTTATAATCTTTCTGCCTCCCGTTCTTTCGTGTTTCCCGACCCCGAGGTAGGAACTGTTTTGTAGCTATACCAGTTAGGGCTGGGAACATGACACACACTTATTTCTGTGTTTTTCCAAGTTGTGGATCTCTGTAGTAGCCATGTGCTGAAAAAAGAAACTTCTTTGATGAAGGGTGAGAGCTACATGTAACCCTGGGGAAAAGGATAAGTATTTAGAATACTTTTAGAAGCTATATTAATTTAGGGAAACAGCAGCAGTAGGTACTTCTCTAGGGTCTATTGTCTCACCAGTCATGTGTAGTTGACTAAGTTTACAATACCAGGCATGAGTTCTCCCCTATTGAGCAGACTTTAATTAGACAGCTATTGGCTATCCCCAAGATAATAGTGCCACTATTACACCATTGAGGATATCTTGCTGGGTCAGTCACAGTTGTGTTTTGCATGCTTTACAGCCAAGTTAGAAAATTGATTGCTTTTTTCTCTCCCATGGCAGCTTGCATAGTGCTTTCCAATTTTATTAGAGCTAATCCTCAGGAAAAAGACTTCAGGTGAATATCAACTCAGTCCCTGCAGGTCCTATGTCTGACATATGTGATGACTTCAGCAATAGACTCTAACTTTCAAGTTATTTGGGGCTAAGAAGGACAATGGTGTCAGTTTAGTTTGGTTTTGGAGTCTCTTGGACCCCTCTAACCAATAACTTGAATGGTATTTTCCCTCGCCTGGCACTGTAGTATTTCTTAGATAGTCTGGCTCCTGGGGGAGCATTATTACTCTGTGTGACATAATTATGTATCTATGTATGTATATACATGTAAAATATTATATGTATTTTAAGTAAGCTTATAAAATAATGTTTCTGTATAACATTTTCAAACATCCTTAGTGTTATCTCTCTCTCCACCTCTCTTTCTGGGTTACTCTCATACTTCCTCCCCAGTTAAGTCTCCCCTCACCCTATTTTCCCCCTCTGCAACGCCTCTGTCTACTACCTACCTGGCCCTGCATTTTCCTAACAACTAATGATATTGGGTAACATTTTTCTGTTTGTCATCTGTACATTTTCTTTGATCAAATATCTATTTAATTCTTTAACTCTTTTATTAACCAGGTTAATTGACTCTGATTTGGTGGTAACATTTCTTCATTTCTTAACCTAGGTATATGTCCTTATTGATTTTTTTAGATTTATTTATTTTATGTATGTGAATGTTTGCTTATATATGTGTTTATATATCATATTCATTCTTGGTACCCATAGATGTCAGAAGAGGGTGTTGGATATTCTAGAAATGAAGTTGTAAAATGCCATGTGGGTGTTGAGAATTAACTTGGATTCTCTATAAGAACAGTATTATTTTCTTTATCAGAGAATTTATATGATTTATTTTCTTTTTTTATTGAAAGTAGGTTATTTTCTCATACAATATACCCTGATTATAGTTTCCCTTTCCCTCACTCCTCCCAGTTCCTCACCACTTCCCTTTCTGTCCCACATTGGAAAAGAACAGGTATCTAAGAGAAAACAGCCAAACATGACAAAATAGAATATAATAAGATGAAGTGTTGTAAGGAGGTCGCTTGTTTGTCCCGGCCTCCCAGAACCAAAATAACCACACAGATACTGTATTAATTAAATCACTGCTTAGACCATTTGCTCTAGCTTCTTATTGGCTAACCCTTACATATTAATTTAACCCATTTCTATTTATCTGTGTATTGCCACTTGGCTGTGGCTTACTGGTTAAAGTTCTGGCGTTGTTTCCAGCAGGGCTACATGTCTTCTCTTTGACTCTGCCTTCCTCCCAGCATTCAGTTTAGTTTTCTTTGCCTAGCTCTGTTCTACCCTATCAGGCCAAGCCAGTATTCTTTATGCATTAATGGTAATGACAGCATACAGAGGGGAATCCCACATCAATGAAGCAAAAGCTATTATATCAAAATTGGGCATTGTAACCTAAGAGGAGGACAAGAGCCCCAAGAGCAGACACAAGAGTCAGAGATCCACTTGCTCTCATAGTCAGGAGTCCTATAAAAAACTAAGCTAATATCTATAATATATCCGCAGAGGCCCCGCTGTTTGCCCATGTAGGCCCAACGTTTGCTGCTTCTGTCTTTGTGAGCCTTGCTTAGTTGATTCAGAGGGCATGGTCTCCTGGTGTCTTCCATCACCTCTGACTCTTACAATCTTTCTGCCTCCTCTTCCACAGGATTCCCTAAGCTCTGCAGGGTTTGGACTTTATCTCCACATAATGTCTGGCTCTAGGTTTCTGGATCTGTGTCCATTTGCTGCTGGAGGAAGCTTCTTTGATGATGACTGAAAAAAGTAATGATCTATTGATATAGCAGAATATCAAATTATGAATCATTTTATTGATTTTTTTAGGTTAGTCATGTTTGGTTTCACCCTGGGTCTCTGGGCCATCTAATCTTTGGTTCTTGGTTACTCAAGCAGTGTCCATATGGGTTCCTTCTTGTGGAGTGGGTTTTAGGTCAAATTGGACATTGGTTGACTACTCCCATAAATTCTGTGCCACCATTGTCCTAGTTTATTTTGTAGGTAAATAAGATTGTAGGTCACAGATTTTTGTGGCCTGATTGGTGTCTGTGTTTTTCTTTTAACAGCCTGCAGAGGACCGTCCTGCACCAAAGAGACTAGAACACAAGGGTGAGGACTCCATGTAGGCATCAGTTCAACTTCTCTGTGTTCAATGAATTGTGTGGATGTTGTCTCTGACAATGGGATGCCACTGTCAGTTTGGGAAGAGCAACCCTTTGTCTTAGCATCAGCTTGGGGATTTCTATTGGACTCCCTTGGCCAACAGTTCAGCTGAATACAACCTAGTCCCTCCACTGGAAGCATTGCCTAGCTATAAGAAATGGCCAGTTGAGACTCTGTATCCCCCATTACTAGGAGTCTTCATTAGGATCACCTTCAAAGATCCCAGGAAGTTTCCACTGCAGTAGGTTTCCACATCCCCCTCCCATCAAGTGCCCCTCCAATTCCACCCATATTTTTCAGCACTCGCCTTCCAACCCATCTCCCTCCCACCCACTCCCCCCTGCTCCTGTCGCCACCTGCCCCTAGTCTATCCATAAAATCTATTCTATTTCCCTTTTCTAGGGAGACTCATGCATTCCCACTAAACCCCTTCTCTTTAACTTCTCTGTGTCTACAAATTGTAGCTTGGTTATCATTTACTTAATATCCAATATCACTTATAAGTGAATACATTCCATATTTGTATTTCTGCATCGGAGTTACCTCACTCAGGATGATTTTTTTCTAATTCATTCATCTGCCTGCAAATTTCATGATGTCATGTGTTTAAACAGTTAAATAATACTCTATTGTGTAAATGTACAATACTTTGTTTATCCTTTCTTCTTTTGAGGAACATCTATGTTGTTTCCAGTTTCTGGGGCTATTATGAATAAAGCCAAAATGAACATGGTTTAGGAACAAGATTTGGGGTAGGATGGAGTACTATTTGGGCATACACTTAGGAGTGGTATGGCTGGGTCTTGAGATAGATGGATTCTCAATTTTCTCAGGAACCACCATATTGATTCCCATAGTGGCTGTACAAATTTACACTCCAACCAGAAATGGAGGAGTGTTCCCCTTGCTCCACATCCTCTCCAGCATGAGCTGTCACTTGTACTTTTGATCTTAGCCATTCTGACAGGTGTAAGAGGAATCTCAGAGTCATTTTTAAAAATTACTACTTTATTAATACTAGGAATCAAAATTTCCACTTCCTCCCCTCCTCCCACTTCCCTCTTGCTCCCCCACTAGCCCTCTCCCCCTCCCCCTCCAGTCCTAAGAGAGGACAGGGTACCCTGCCCTGTGGGAAGTCCAAGGCCCTCCCCCCTCCATCCAGGCTTAGGAAGGTATGCATCCAAATAGACTAGGATCCCAAAAAGCCAGTACATGCAGTAGAGACAAATCCCAGTGCCATTATCATTGGCTTCTCAGTCTGCCCCAATTGTCAGCCACATTCAGAGGGTCCAGTTTGATCCCATGCTCGTTCAGTCCCATTTCAGCTAGCTTTGGTGAGCTCCCATTAGTTCAGGCACACTGTCTCAGTGGGTGGATCAACCCCTCATGGTCCTGACTTCCTTGGTCATATTCTCCCTCTTTCTGATCTTCAACTGGACCTTGGGATCTCAGTCCAATACTCCCATGTGGGACTCTGTCTCTATCTCCATCTGTCGCCAGACGAAGGTTCTATGGTGATATTCAAGATAGTCATCAGTCTGAATACGGGACAAGGCCAGTTCAGGCACCCTCTCCTCCACTGCCCAGGGTCCTAGCTGGGGCCATCCCTGTGGACATCTGGGACCCCCTCTAGAGTCTAGCGTCTTGCCAACCCCACAATGCCTCCCTTAATTAAGATATGTCCATCCCTGCTCCCATATCTGTCCTTCCTCCATCTCAACTCTCCCACTCCCCCAAGCTCTTCCCAACCCTCCCTTTCCCCCTTCTCTCTTCCCATCTTCCCTTCCTCCACCCCACCCCCACCCCCATGTGCCCAACTTTTGCCTGGCGAGCTTGTCTGCATCCAGTTTCCAGGAAGATCTATATATGTTTTTGTTTGGGTTCACCTTATTATTTGGGTTCTCTAGGATCGTGAACTATAGGCTCAATGTCCTTTGTTTATGGCTAGAATCCACTAATGAGTGAGTACATGCCACATTCAAAAAGGCTGGCTTGGGATGCAGGGTGGGGTGGTACTAAGAAGTTCCAGAGGCAGGGACACTCCCACTGGCTCCCCAACCTCTCAGCCCCTGAGCATGCTGAGTTGGGGGATCCAAGGACCTCGCAGATGAAAACGGGTGCTTGGGGGCAGGCTGGAATGTGCTAAAGAGAGCCAGCTGCGGGGGAAACACCCCGCTGGATGGCCAGAAAAGCTTAGGGAGTTGGAGGGGTTCTGTACTCAGTTCCCTGGACCGTCTGGCCACGAGGCCACTCCCTTACCTGTCTGGATCATCTCAGCACATGTCAGAGTCATTTTGACTCGCATTTTCCTGATGGCTAAGAATGTTGAACATTTCCTCAAGTGTTTCTTAGTCATTTGAGATTCCTCTATTCAGAATTCTCTGTTTAGATCAGTACTCCATTTTAAAATTTGATTCCTTTTTGATGTGTAGTCTCTTGAGTTCTTTATATATTTTGGTTATTAGTCCTATATTAGATGTGGAGTTGGGAACAATATTTTTCCATGCTGTAGGCTGCCGCTTTATATGATCAATGGTGTTCTTTGCCTTACAGAAAATTTTCAGTTTGATGAGGTTCCATTTTTTAATTGTTGATCTTTGTGCCTATGCTTGCAGTATTCTGTTTTGAAGTTCTTTTTCTATGCCAAAGAGTTCAAAGATATTTTCCCAACTTTCTCTTCTATTAGGTCTAGTTTCTCTGATTATATGTTGAGGTTTTTTGAACTGCTTGGATTTGAGTTTTGTGGAGGGTTATAAATATGGATCTATTTACATTTTCTATATGCAGACATTCAGTTTGACCATCACCATTTGGTGAAGATGCTTTCTTTTTCCAGTGTGTATTTCTGGTTTCTTTATAAAAAAAATCAGGTGTCTATATGCGTATGGATCTATGTCTGGCTGGATCTTTGATTCAATTTCTTTGATCAATGTGTCTGTATTTATGCCAATACCATGCGATTTTTATTACTGTAGTTCTGTAGTACAACTTGGAATCAGGCATGGTGAAATAGCCAATAGTTCTTTTATTGTTCTGGATTGTTTGAGATATTCTGGGTCTTTTGTTTTTACATATGAAGTTGAGAATTTTCTTTTCAAGTTCTGTAAAGAATTGCGTTGGAATTTTGATGGGGATTGCTTTGAATCTGTAAATTGTGTTTGTTAGGGTGGCCATGTTTCCTATGTTGATCCTACAGATCCATGAGCACGGGATCCTACAGATCCATGAGCATGGGATCCTACAGATCCATGAGCATGGGAGGGCTTTCCATCTTCTGATGTCTTCTTCAATTGCTTTCTTCAAAGACTTAAAGTTTTTATCATACAAGTCTTTTACTTACTTGATTAGTGTTACCCTAATATATTTTATATTATTTGAGGCTATTGTGAAAGGTGTTGTTTCCCTGATTCCTTTTTCAGTCCATTTGTAATTTGTATAGAATAGGGCTACTCATTTTTTTGAGTAAATCTTATTATCTAGCCACTTCACTGAAAGTGTTTATATGCTGTAGGCATTCCCTTATGGAAATTTAATCATCATTTAAATATACTATCATATATCATCTGCAAGTAACAATATTTTTATTTATTCCTTTCCAATGTTAATCCCCTTAATATATTTCAGTTGACTTATTGCTCTAAGTTAGAACTTCAAGCACTATATTGAATAGAGATGGGGAGAGTGGACAACCTTGTCTTGCTTCTGATTTTAGTGGAATTTCTTTGAGTTTTGCACCATTTATAATTTGATATTGGCTATAGGCTTGCTATATATTGCCTTTATTATGTTTCTTTTATCCCTAATCTCTCCAAGACTTTTTATCATAAGGGTTGTTAGATTTTGTCAAAGGTTTTTTGGCATCTAATGAAATGATTATGTTTTTTTTTCAGTTTGTTTATATGGTGGATTACATTGTCTGATTTTTACATATTGAACCTTTCTGCATCTCTGGGATGAAGCCTACTTGGTCATGGTGGATGATCTTTTTGATGTGTTCTTGGATTCTGTTTGTAAGCATTTTGCTGAGTATCTTTGCATCTATGCTCATAAGGGGAGTTGGTCTGTAATTCTCTTTTTTTTGCTGAGTCTTTGTATAGTTTAGATATCAGGTGACTGGGACTTCATTTAAATAAATTTGGCAATGTTCCCCTTGCTTCTATTATGTAGAATAATTTGAGAAACAGTGGCCTTAACTGTTCGTTGAAAGTCTGGTAGAATGGTAGAATTCTGCACTGGGTCTGTCTTTTTTTTTTTTTTTTTTCTGGTTGAGAGACTTTCAGTGACTGATTCTATTTCACTGGGGGTTATAGGTCTATTTAAATTGTTTATCTGATCTTGATTTAATTTTAGTAAGTGGTATATATCATGAAAATTATTCATTTCCTTTAGATTTTCCAATTTGATGGGGTACAGATTTTTAAAGTATGTCATTATGATTCTCTGGATTTCTTTGGTGTCTGTTATGTCCCCCCCATTTCATTTCTGATTTTGTTAATTTGAGTATTCTTTCTCAGTCTTTTAGTTAACTTGAATAAGGATTAGTCTATCTTGTTTATTTTTCTCAAAGAAACAACTGTTTGTTTCATTGACTCTATATTGGTCTTTTTTTTTCTATTTTATTGATTTCAGCTCTCAGTCTGATTAATTCTTGCCATATACTACCCATGGGTAAGCTTACTTCATTTTGTTCTAGAACAGTAATTCTCAATCTGTAGGGTTGTGACCCATTTGGGGGATGAATGACTCTTTCACAGGGGTCCCATATTGTATATTCTGCATATCAGACATTTACATCAGGATTCATAACAGTGGCAAAATTGCAGTTATGAAGTAGCAATCAAGATAATATTATGGTTGGGACTTAGCACAACATGAGAATCTGTAGCAAAGGGTTGTAGCGTTAGGAAGTGAGAACCACTCTTCTAGAGCTTCCAGGTGTGCTCTTAAGTTGCTAGGATGAGATCTCTCCATTTTTATTTTGTTTTGTTTTTGCAGGCACTTTGTACTATGAACTTTCCTCTTAGCACTGTTTTCGTTGTGTCCCATAAGTCTGGGTATGCTGTGTATTCATTTTCATTGAATTCTAGAAAGTCCTTAATTTCTTTCTTGAGCCAATTTTTGTTCAGTAGAGAGTTATTCAGTTTCCATGAGTTTGTAAGCTTTCTGTTTTCATTGATATCCAACTTTAATCTATGATGGTATGATAAAATGTAGGAAGCTATTTCATTTTCCTTGTACCTCTTGAGCCTTGCTTTGTGTCTGAGTATGTGGTCAATTCTGGAGAAAGTTCCAGAAGTGTAGGTATATTCTTTTGTGTTTGACTGAAATGCTCTATAGATGTCTGTTAGGTCCATTTGGTTCATAACTCTGTAAGGTCCAGTATTTCTCTTTCTAGTTTTTGTTTGGATTCCCTGTCCATTGGTGAGAGTGGGGTGATGAAGTCTCCCACTATCGCTGTGTGAGGATCTCCATGTGATTTAAGCTATAGTAGTGTTTCTTTTACAAACTTGGGTGTCTTTGTGTTTCGGGCAAAGGTATTAAGAATGGAAATGTCTTCTTGGTGGTCTTTTGATAAATATGTAATGTCCTTCCCAATCTCTTGATTAGTTTTGGTTTGAAGTCTATTTTGTTAGATTTTAAAAGTGCTATACCAACTTGTTTCTTGGTCAGTTTGCTTGGTATATATATTTCTAATTTTTTCCTGAAGTAACATCTATTCTTGATTTTGAAGTATGTTTCTTGGGTACAGCAGAAGGAGGGTTCCTGTTTTCACATCCATTCTGTTGGTCTGTGTCTTTTTTATTGGGGAGTTGAGACCACTTTATATTGAAAACTATCAATGACCAATGATTATTGATTCCTGTTATTTTGTTGTTGTTGTTGGTGGTGTGTGTATATGAAAGAGAGAGAGAGAGAGAGAGAGAGAGAGAGAGAGAGAGAAAGAGAGACACAGAGAGAGACAGAGAAAGAGAATGAGAGAAAGAATCCCTTCTTTTGGTTTCACTGGTGTGAGATTATTTCTTGTGTTTTCATGGGTGTAGTTAATCTCCTTAGGTTGAAGTTTTCATTCACCTTCTGTAGGGCTATATTTATAGGTAAATATCATTTAAATTAGATTTTATTATGGGATATCTTATTTTCTCCAGCTATGGTGATTGAAAGTTTTGCTGGGTATAGTAGTCTGGGCTGACATATATAGTCTTTTAGAGTCTGCAGCACATCTCTCTAGGCTCTTTTGGCTTTTAGAATTTCTATTGAGAAATCAGGTGTAATTCTGATAGATCCACCTTTATGTTACTTGATCTTTTCCCCTTGCACCTTTCAATATTCTCTCTTTGTTTTGTTATGTTTGGTGTTTTGATTGTTATGTGTATGTGACAAGGGGACTTTCTTTCCTAATTCAATCCATTTGGTGTTCTGAAAGTTTCTTGTACCTTTATAGGCAACTCCTTCTTTAGCTTAGGAAAATTTTCTTTTATGGTTTTGTTGAAAATATTTTCTGGGCCTTTGAGCTGTGAATCTCCCCTTTCCTCTATTCCTATTATTCTTAGGTTTTGTCTTTTTATAGGGTCCCAGATTTCCTGGATGTTTTGTGTCAAGAATTTTTTTAGATTTAACACTTTCTTTGACCAATATATCTGTTTTTTTCTAATCGTATGTATATTCAATGCCTGAGATTCTCTCTTCTATTTCATGTATTCTGCTGATGAAGCTTACCTATGTAGTTCTTGTTTGAATTCCTCATTTTTTTTAATCTCCAGAATTCCCTCAGTTTGTGTTTTCGTTATTGCTTCTATTTCCATTTTCAGATCTTGAAAAGTTTTTATTAGTTTTCTTCAACTATTTCTGTGTATTTTCTTGGCTTTCTTCAGGGGATTTATTTATTTCTTCCAATTGTTTTTTTGTGTTTTCCTGGATTTCTTTAAGAAGTTTGTTCATTTCCTCTTTTAGGAACTGTATCATCGTCATACAGTTGGATTTAAGGTCATTTTCTTGTGCTTCAGCTGTGTTTACATATTCAGGGCCTGCTGTAGTAGGATAACTGGCCTCTAGTGAAAGCATATTGCCCTGGCTTTTATTGATTGTGTTTATACACTGGTATCTAGGCATCTGGCTTTGGGATGATTATAGGTCTAGGTGTTGATTTCTGGGGTTGTCTGTTGGGTGGTTGTTTTGTTCCTTGATTTCCGTTTCCTCTCTGTATTTTCAGAGAGTGTGATGACTGCATTGCCTGTTTTCCTGGTCTGCTCAGCAGCTGTGTTCACAGGGAATGCAGCTGATGTTGGAGGATGGGATGCAGAGATGAGTTGGGGGTGAGGGGTAGGAGGGGATGGTCTGTGGGATTCACAGGAAGTGGGGGTAGTGGGAGACTGCAGTCAGTGATCTGTTGCAGGACCATTGAGGAGACTGAGGGTTTGGGTCTAGGGGAACAGAGAGAGGTGATGTTCTATGAGCAGCCTACCTGGCTACATCATCTTTCCAGTCAGTTAAGTTTCTTTTTTGTAGATAGTTTATGTTTTGAAAAATTTTTCTTTCTGTTTGGGGCTTGCCTTTCATTTTTGTTATGGTATCTTCTGAAGAATTATATTTTAATTTTTCTTTCTTTATTTCTTTACTTATTTTTGTTTTTCATGACAGGATTTCTCTGTGTTGCTTTGGAACCTGTCCTGGAGCTCTCTCTGTAGACCAGGTTGGTCTCAAACTCACAGAGATGCCCCTGCCTCTGCCTCGTGAATACTGGGATTAAAGGTGTGCACCACCACTGCCTGTCCACATTTTTTTTTTCATCTAGGCTAATTCATTTCAAGCTCACAAAATAATAAGATAGAGTTTTATTTCATTTATATTTTCTGAATATATGTCTTCATTTAGTTGATTTTTTTGTTTTGAGAATTTAATGTATGAGTGCTATATTTACATTATTTCCACCTCCCTCTTTGTCCCTCTGTTCTCCCTTAGTTCTTAAATTCATGACCTCTTCTTTTAAAACTATTCTTGTTACATACATTCACATGCATGCACACACAAATGCATGCATAAACACACACATACAAATACAAAATATATTTAAATGTAAAACCTACTGAATCTACTAGTTTTGCTCATATATACTTGTGTTTAGGGTTGATCACTTGGGACTGGATAGCCTATCGGGGGATTGTCCTGGGGGAAAACTGATTCTTTCTTTCTCAGTTGTTATTGACTGCCTGAAGTTCTTCATCTAGGCGTGGAGTCTTATGAAAAGTTCCCCATCCATGTTGGTGTTGTCATTATACAGGTTTTATTTAGGCAACCATATTGTTGAGATTTCCTAGGTGTAGCTTCTCTGTTATGTATAGGAGACATTAGCTACCTATTGGCAACTGTTTTGGGCCTCTGGCTCTTAAAATCATTCTGCCCCCTCTTCTGTGATTTTGATGAAGTCCTACTTATTATTTAGTTTCATAGTTTGTGGGTTTTTTAAAATAATATTTAAGAAATCTTTGCCAAACCCAGAGCCATGATTTTTTTTCTATTTTTAGAATGCTTATAATTTTAATAATTTTATTTTGGTCTGTGGATTCATTTTGAGCTAAGTTTATTTTGAAAATGATTTTTTTTATAAAAAATTAAAAGACTTCATACACAAAACCTCAGTGTTATTGGTCAAGTTGCCCCTAATTAGTTTAGAATCGCAGCACCATCTCAACTGATTCCACGGCTCATCTTTGTAGATGATTGTAGATGTAGATTGACAAGCCGATTGTAAAGTTCATCAGTAACTGCAAAATGCCTAAAAAAATCTCGGGAAAAAAATCAACTTAGATGATTTGCAGTACCAGATACAAGACTTAGCATCAAGCTATCATTATCAAAAGAATGAAGAACTGGAAAATAGACAAACAAATGATGGAAGAGAGTATAAAACCCAGGAATCTGCCCACACATTCCATCACTTAGTATTTGGCAAATGTACCAAAGCTGTGTGATTGGAGAAAGGATAATTTTATCTTTTCTATGAATGGTGTTGGAACAATAAGATATTTATTCCCAATCAAATAAACCCTGAGGTTGTAGACATTTTAATGAACATTACCTAAATGAAATCTCATGATTTGTAAAGGATCGAGAATAGCAAGTGGTTAGACATAATATTTCAATTTAAAATGGTGAAAAATACATCTCCAGCTATGTGAGGAAATCCTGTACACAGAGGTCGGCACTGAACACTGAACACACAGTTTCCCAGTGCCTGTTGTCTTCTGCAAAAACATGCAAAGAGCCCCGCACCACTCCAATGTCTAGAAAAACAAATGGGGGACAATCACACGCTTCACGCGGCTTTTCATCTATCTGCCTGGGCAAACCAATTTGCAAAGACACTTTAAAATATAAAGTTGGAGATTAGTCTGCTTTCAAACATTGAAACAAGTCAGTAAATCAAATGCTTTGTGTCACTTTATTGACCTCTTCTGGGTCAGGATGGAACCTACAGTGGGGAATGCCACAGGCCTTTGGTGTGGTGAAAGATCTATGAGCGAAGGTTTGCTTGCAGACATCCTTTATGCTGCTGCTGTTGAGGACTCCATTCTCTAGCTGTTATCTCCATAGTAAAACGTCAGAAGTATTTTCATTCATTTTTGCTCACTGCGGATTTATTAGAGTCTTGCTACTTTCCACACCAGTAGATGGCATTCTTATTCTTGTTTTTATTTTAGTAGTCTTCGGTCCCAGATAAAATTCATGCCCATCTATTTCCTTTGGTCCACGTTCAAAGCAACCAGTTTCTGATGTCTATGGAAGACTAAGCACAAATGCAAAACTTGGTGAACTGAGATTTAAAAAAAAATAAAAAACCAAAAACTAAAAACAAACAACAAAAACAGTTGATTCCTGATTTTTTAAAAATATTGTTGGTTGGTATCCAGCTGGTATTTGTCCTGAGGAGAAGACTTAAATATGGTTATGCAGAGTGTCCACACCTCTCCAGAGTTGCATCCAAGTTCTAACAGGTTCTCTGCCATTTCTGGGGGTGGCTCAGGCTTTCCTGGCATCTGGGCTCTTGTTTCTCTGGGCAGGATGGCTTCTGGGTATGGAAAGAGACCTTGTGACACCACAGTGGCTTATTGTATGTGTAAGCTGGCCACTTTTGAAATGACCCTGGTTCAAATGGCTTCAGTGTCCATGACTCTGCTGCTGTGATCTATTCTCTTAGAGCAGTGTCAGGGATTCCTGCCCTGGGGCTGTAGGCACATCTCAGCCACAGCATGTGATCCTAGCACACTCTACCTGGGTTTGACCATAGTAGGCTTTCTTAGATTGCCAGTCAGCAAATTACAGCATAGAGACTTATTATTAATTAGGAACGCTTGGCCTTATCCTATGCTTGTCCCACTAGCTCTTATAACTTAATTTAACCTGTTTATCATTATCTACTTTTTGCCTCAGGGCTTTTTACATTTTTTTCAATCTGCGTTTTTCAATACTTTTTTCCCCCAATACTTTCCTGCTTTCTCTGTTTGTCTGGCTGACACCTGCCTGCCTGGCTGGCCCCTGACTGCTCCCTGGCTATCAGCTGACTTCTCAGGGACCAACTTCAACAAAAATACCACTTGCCAGGGTAAGGCATGGGGATCAGAAGTATAAGAAAAGAGTACGAAGATGAGAAAATAATAAAACAGAAACAGAATAGTATCAGGAGGGAGTTCCACTGAATACTGAAATCGTCCATGTTTCATTTCCAATTGCTTAGAATACCCTGACCCCAAGAGGTCGGAGTAAGATAAAAAACTGCATTAACATGATATAAGAAAATGAACAGACCAGTTGAAGGTTGCTGACTACATTCATAGTTAAACGTTCTGTTGCTAGAACAAAACAAGTCACACTCACACCCTAGACCAAAACATTCTGTAGACAAACCACACCCTGTGTGGATCCAATGTTATCTCCTTAAGGGAACTGGAAACTTATTTGTATCCTTAGACTTTTATTTGCTGTAGAATCTACTTCTCTATTCTTCAAATACAAGGTCTGGATATTAGCTACACCTGTCGACAATAATCTTGAGCGAGCTGAACGCTCTGATATAAATCTAGGTGGGACCTTTGTTTGAGGTAGAAACACCATAATCTTGAAGGAATAGAGGTAAGTTCCAACTTTTTGACCTTTGATAAAGGTGGAAATTCGCTCACCTTTTTGGGTCTCCACACTGACTGATTGGCTTCCCTTTTCTGTCTGCCCAGCCCTGCCTATCCTTCCTCTGCCTAGTTATTGGCTGTTCAGCTTTTTATTAGACCAATCAGGTGCCTTAGGTAGGGAAGGTGAATCAGCAACATATTTTTACATAGTTAAACAAATGCAGAATAAAGAAGCACATCTTTGTCTAGTTAAATTAATATTCCACAACATTTGACTATCCATCCTATAGGGCCTGACTCAGGGGCACCTTACCCTTGACAGGGAAAGCTCCTGATAACCTTCTCGCTTGCTACCCCTGGTGTCATTCAGTTCCTCTACTAATCTTAGTATCACAATTTTTGCTTCCTGTCTGTATGCGCCACATTGCCATGTCCATTCTGTAAGCATTAAGGTATTCTGAGTGCTAATAAAGCAAAGCAGCATCTTCCTAGGGATCCAGATGAAAATGTGCTTTAAGGGTCCTGTCTTTGCCTGAACTTTCCCTCTACTGGGGGAATGGCCGTGCATGCTCAGTGTCTTTAGGAAACATACATGTCTGCCTTCCTCCCTGCCTTAAAATTTCCATCGCTTTGAGATGCACCCAGAAAGGAAAGTTCTTCCCATTAGGTCTGTCAAGAGCTTCTATTTTTTTCCTTTGTTACACAGACTATTTGTGCCCTAGATCAGTGTTCTCAACAGGGATTTGACCAAAGTTCTACTTTTATATAATATTCTATATATGTACTGAATATAAATATTAAAGCAGCACCTTAACTTCACTAACTTCAGGAGATATAAGAGGCCAGGAATTTTCTCTGAAAAGATATTTGAGACATACACAGAATCACTATAAATCCTACAGCCATAGAAACAGACTGTTGTGATATTGCATTGTTTACTCAAATACCATGATAGATATACTTTTTTCAAAATTGTGAGTCCTCCTGATAAAAACCTGAATACAGACATGAATGCCCTTGATTGGACTTCTAATTGCTACTCTAGATGTCCATGCATATTAAAAAGGGACGAATAATGTTGAGTGTGCATTTGTAAAAGGAAACTAGATAATAATGAACATGCACTTATTAACGTGATAATGTACAGAAATTATGTGGGAGGTAGAATTAGTCTTCCTTGTTCATTGTAAAACATGGAGAACCCTGCCCCTTGTCTGGTAAAAGCCGGCAATGCTAATAAATGCTTGACCCAATTTCCAAAACCTGTCAGGGAGCAGTAGCATCCTCATTGAGACACATGGCTTCAGGCCCCTTTCTTCGAGCACTTGCTACTCTGCCAAAGGATTTGGGTTCAATTCCTAGCATCCATACAGCAGTTCATAACTATCTCTAACTCCCATTGCAGGTGATATGACACCCTCACACAGGCACACACATAAGCAAAACACAAATGCACATAAAATAACGATAAATAAATAATTTTTGAACAGAATTCAAGGGGCTACGGCAGTGGTTCTCAACCCATGTGTCATGACCCATTTGGAGGTCGCACATCACATATCAACACATATCCCATATTTACATTATGTTTCATAACAGTACCAAAATTATAGTTATGAAGAAGCAACAAAAATAATTTTTATGGTTGGGGGTCACCACAACATGAGGAACCATATCAAAGGGTTGAAGCATTAGGAAGGTTGAGATCACTGGGCTATGGATTTCCTTGACTTCTTAGTTGTTATTAGGTTTTGCTTATTGCACTTTTTAAAAATATCAATATCTTCATTGCAAAGTCTCCAAATGCTAACTTGGAACAATTCATCTTGCCTGAAACCAGGTAATCAGATAAATCAAACATGTAAAACAGAACTGGAAACAGTTTAACCTTCTGCTATTGATGTGGCAAATTTCATTTGAGGGAAAAGAAATTTGTTTCTTCTACATAAAATTAGAAAAAAATTCTGTGTAAAGAGAAAAATGTATGCTTTAAATCCTGTCTATTTGAGTATTTCTCATCTACCTAAATGTTATTCTTTCTAAATCAAGAAAAGAACCATTGGAGTAATGGTGGGGTTGTGAATGGTAAAATCTATATGTGTATTAGGGAGAGCATGCATATGTAGCAATTGACTTAACAAGGTATGTAGCCCCATGCACATTTATGTCTGAGATTCAAATCAAGCCCTTAACAGGCAAGGTTCTTTAATATAAATGAGAAATAGGCTTTATCCTGCCATAATGACCTGCAGCCTCTCCGACATGACTCTCCACAGACCGATCACTCCACAGAAAGGTTGGCCGGCTCACTGAAGCCATTATCTTTTATTTATGCAGATCAGATTGTGACAATCCTTGGAATTCTTTGTTTTATTTCTCTTTTTTTAAAAATCCTCCTGATGTGGTCCTTTCTTTCTCTTCTGCATGGCAACTCCCCAAACAAGCATTTCCATGACTTTCCAAGTCATTGAATGAAAATATTAGAGTATAATTTGAGGAGCATGTATTACTCCACAAAGAAAACTGCTTTAATTTTGGAGGCTTCTAGATAAAGGTTTTCTTTTTTGTTTTTTAAACCACACAGGGATCTATGTGCTGTGCCAACATACTAACCAGCACCAAATCCCAGTAGTTTACACTTTCATTATTTAACATGCCCGCTGGAGTTTTGGATGTGGCTCAGAAAAGAATTTAAACAAATTTCTCACAGATGACCTTAATTTCAATGGATTTGCCTTAAAAAAGCCTTAGCTTTCTTCCTTTTAGGGTTCCCATTAGTCAATATCAGCTACATATTCATGAGTGAGGATTTAAATAGCACACTTTTTATAACAAAATAGTGGTGATTTTTCCCCTTATGAGTGTATTTCCCACAATCTTTTCCTCTGGGGAGGGGTGTAGTCAACAGTAGGAGCTGAAAGAAACAGAGAAGAATATTGTTTTTGAATGTGACAGTTTAGTTTCCATTGCATATTATTACTTTTGTTTTTTTCTTCTCTCCTATTTTTTTTTCTAGCTTTCATCTGAGCTAAGTCATGAGAAAGAAGTCCACTGAGAGATCAGGCAGGAACCAGGGTAGGAAGACTTTTCCCAGCTGACTCAGGGTATTGCTGAATTCAGCTGACATCCTTAGGGTTCTTAGTCCTGCATTTAATCCACTAGTATTTCACTGAATGCTAATTAGTTTTCGGCTACCACCCTAGCTATTGCACTAGCTAGAAGAATCAAATGCTCTTCTTGCCTTTATTCATCCATGTGAGAAACACCTGCTGTGCACTGGCCAGCAGTCCCAGTGGCTTTTTCAGTCTGGTGTGGGAATCAATAAGTAAGTGTGGCGGGTGTCACAGAGCAGGCTACGTGTGTTGCTGTCATGACCTTAGAAGCACTGGGTGACGTAGAGGGCACAAATACTGTGTGTTCTTTGTGAGCAATAAAGTTTCCATTGGCACTGAAAGCTCGAGACCCCTTTAGTCCTTGGGAAGGTACGTACAGAGTCCCAGCCAGACGGCCAACAGCCTGTATAAAGGTTGAGTTGACCGAGGAGTGTGGTGCAGAGGAACGAAATGGAAGCTGAAAGGCAGATAGGATTCCACTCCTTTCTCTCCTAGAGATGGTGAGCTTGAGGGGCAGATCTTAGGTGGCTCTAAGGGGAGTTGTATCAGGAGAGGTTCACCATACGTAGCCCACATTTCTCTAGGATTCAGCCAAGGTGCCTTGTCTCTCCAAGAGGAGCATGGGAAGGAGAGAGTTCAGAAAGTAAACCATCAGGCAGGGAAGCAGTGTAGAGAACTGTCAGCCCATCCCCTTTATTTGATGATAAAGGAAAGTGCATCTTTACAGCAAGGAGACATCTGAATCCTGGAATTCAGCACAGACTGTATTGCAGCATCAGTTATGATGAGAATTGAGAAAGGATTTTAGCTGCTAGTGTAATACTACTTGGAGCAGGAACACTTATTTGGAGAACAGAAAAAAGAACCCAGTAACAGGAGCAAGAAGAAGTGTTATAAGACCTGGGTAGAGAGAGATGGAAGGTGAATCGGGGGTTGTTGTGAAGGCTTCACCTACATGCTTATTCATCATGTCCCTGTCAAAACTGTTCACTCTGTCCCCGCAACTGAAGGTGGGGGCCTCCTAATATAATAAATATTCTTTTTCCTTTTGTCTCTTCTATGATTATAATAAAACCATTTCTAACCCGTAAGACAGAAAATTGCACTGAGATGTGGTTGAGATTTAGAACAAGGCATGTGACAGAGTTGTCGCAGGAAAATATTGCCTAAGCATCTTGGGGAAAGAAGGATAATGCTTTTATTTAAATTTATAAGTATCATAGACTATTATACTAAGTTGTAATATTTATTACACTTATTTTATTTTTTATTTGTGTGTGTGTATGTGTGTGTGCATGTGTGAACGTGGGAATGTGAATGCACATGCCATAGAACCCATGTGGAGGTCGGAGGACAACTTATGGGAGTCAGTTTTGTTCTTCTACCATTTGGGTCTCAAGGAGCAAACTCAGGTAATTAGACTTGGTGGCAGGTGCCTTTACCTGCTGAGCTACATTTTTGTCCCTATTCCTCTACTTTTTGCCTTTAACCTTCAGGAGTAACTCTAGAGGATCTGTTTGCTCTGAAAACCCTCCCATGACCTGGGAGGGTATTCTTTATTTGGAGGTGAAAGGCAAACTCCAGGTGTCATGATGGCCGAGATTAATATCTAACTTTGAGATGAAGTGAGGAAAAAGACCATAAATGGAAATTTTCATATAGAAGACCCAATGATGAAGTCCATGGTACAATGTGAAAATTCTAGTAATTTGGAACGAAAGTAGCTTGAAACCAAGTTACAGGAAGGAGTTATGAATTAAAAGACTAAGATACTTCTAAGACTAGTTTACCTATTTGGGCTGTGCTCTCTTAAGGAGAGTTTATCACCAGACTGACCCCATCCTTACATATAGCTTTGACAGACCTATGCTAATTCAAGATAGATGAGTTTTACATTCATTTGTCCTGATTAGCTTTTTAAAAATAACATTTTACAGTTTTGAGGTTCTAATTACATCTTTTCTCCCTTCGATTTCTGCTCTCCAAAGTCTCTCATGTACTTTAACTGTCAACTTGATAGAACCTAAAATTGAGACTTTCAGTTGAGGAATTGCCTAGATTAGGTTGGCATGCCTTTGGGAGACAATCTTGGTTGGTGATGTGGAAGGGCTCAGCCCACTGTAAGTGGCACCATTCCCTAGGCTGGTGATTATGGAGTAGGTAAGAAAACTGAGTATCACACTGCCTGTCTGACGGCAAGCGGTATCTTCCACGACACTTGCCCCACTTCTTTGGCTGTAAAATACTTTCCTTGGTCAGAAGTAATGCTGTGTGGAATAGCCAGCAGGCTTGCTTTCGGGTTTCTGCTTCAAGTCCCTGCTTTAACTTCCCTTAGTGATGGACTGTGACCTGGAATCGTAAGCCAAATAAACCTTTGTCCTCTAAAGCTGTTTTTGTTCACAGTGATTTAATCACAGCAGCAGAAATCAAACTAGAGCAGTATGACCACTGAATGACCAGTGAGTCTGAAATTTCGTCGGTTTTGGGAGGGGAGTTCCCATCACGTGGCATATCTAGTAGAATAGTCCTTATTTTTCACATTCTGGGCAAGACAAGCTGCCTTGTTCCTGTGCTAGAAGCTATAATGCATCTTTTACATTTAAAGTGCACCCTGATGCTTTCTGCTCACAACCTCTCTCCTTTTCCTGCTACCTCTGAATTTTTTATACCGGCTTGAACATCTCTCAAAGAATTGCAAATTCTAGTCGGAGCATGATTAATTTAGCATGTGGAGCACTCCTCCAATGGGATGCTCTGCCGTCTATCCTCCTTAGGCAAGGCTACCTCCCCTCTTGGCTTTTAGCAGGGAAAGTGAATTAAGGCAAAGCACGGGTTGTTCAGGTGTGCTGCCTGAAAATGAATTTTTACTGGTGGTGCCACAGAGTCAAGAGTGTGGTGTTGCAAATGTGAAATTACAACGTATAGTTGATGTTTTCGTTGGGAAGCCCAGCCACCCCCACGTCCCATCCTCTGTTTGCTAACAGTATCCATTATTCTTTATTTGGAGGTGAAAGGCAAACTCCAGGTGTCTTTCCTTCTTAAATTTTACCACCTTTATTTTGTTCACATATCTAACACTTTCTTATGTATTTCATCAGCTGATATTTTCCATGAAGTCACTTCCCTTTCATATTGAAAGGAGCAGCCTCATTTGTTTCTAACACTGGAATTGCATTAATAGAACTTAGTGGCACTCAGCCATGGAAGCCAATAGCGCTGCAATGACAGATGGCTTCCCCTGGTACTTTCCAAGTAAATCTGCTGCAGAACAACTTTTTGAGGTAGGTCTGTTTGGCTCTCGCAGTCTTCATGAAGAAGGAAAATGTTAATCTCTTCTTTGGAAAGTATTTTGAATACGCTTCATACAATTTAATTAATTACCTGTTTGAAAACACTATATAAGAACGTGCTTCTCGGGTACCCCCAAACCTTCAGCAAGTGCCTGAATGCAGTGAGACTGCAATCTGTATTAGTGAGGATGATGAAGATGAAGATGATGTTTGTGGTGATGATGATGGGGAGTTGGAAATGTGAAAGTTTCACTGAAGCAGTAGTTGACAAAGCTAAATTGATCTTTGCATAGCAAGGGAAACCAGAGTCCTGGAATTCCATTTGGAAAGATGAGATGATTAGGATATTTTTATCTGATGCTCATGGGTTCTTGTAAAGAATGCTGCATTTGTTCTGCAATTGAATCAAGTGATACAGGAAGAGCAGGAGACTCGGGAAAGATCAAAGCCTAAGTTACAGCAAGGCTTCTTATGACCTCACCTCCTAAGCCTCGCAGCCTCATGGCCAGCTGTGTACGAGGAAGCAGAAAGGTGCAGAACAAGTCCAGGAAAATGAGGAAGTGCAAGGAGTTAAATACCAGCATGGTTTCTGGGAAATACAGACATTTACCAGACATTTACCAGAATAGCACATACAAGCCTTGATCAGCAAGTTGGAAAATAAAATAAGAGACATAGAATATGGGCAGATGGTGAGAATCTTGAACGCCAGTATAAAAACAAATAGAAATCAACATTTCTGAGTCTAGGATAAGGAAAGAGAAACCAGAAGATAGAGAAACTATTTAGTGATAACTAGTTCTTATTAGAATAGGATTTAGAGGGCTGGAAAGATGGCTCAGCATTTAAGAGTGGGGACTGCTACTGCAGAGGACCTGAGTTTGGTTCTTGGGACCCACTTTAGGCAGCTCCAAACTGCCCGTAGCTCCAGTTCCTCGTCTGCCCCTCACAGGCACCTGCGCTCATGGGTACATTCTCACACAGAGACATACACAAACTGAGTTTGCCTTATGGGTAAGATTTCAAGATGTCTCCATCTGCTTGGGTCTGCCAAGGTGGAGAAAAGAACTTTAGAAAGGGAAAGCGCTGCAGACGACAAAGGGGGAGGCCACCAGAGCAGGAGGTGTCTTGGGTCAAAGCGCCAGAAGCAGGTAGTGCAGAGACAATCTGGGAGGTCAACCAATGCCTCTGAATGGTACGCTATGCAGCTGAGGACTGAAGAGACGACTCAGGACAGAGACAGCTGGGTGGGACTGGAGAGAGAGCAGCGGGGGGGCTGTTCAGGCAGTGGGGCTTGGAGAGGAGGAGGCAGAGATGATGTTGAGGTGCTTGGAAAATGGTGAAGACGGTGGGGATGGAGGTGGTTACACGAGATACGGGGAAAATGGTGAAGACAAGGGGGATGGAGGTGGGTTACATGAGATGTGGGGAAAGAGGGTGAAGATGATGAGGATGGAGGTGGGTTACGTGAGATACGGGGAAAGAGGGTGAATTTCAGAAAAAGCCATTTGTTTCTATTTTGTTTTTCTCTCCTTTTAAATTTTCATAGCATTTTAATTTTGACTGCAAATCACAGTGGTGCCTCTCCCTTTTGAACAGAAACAGCGGCAGACAGGAGCCGTGCTTTGTGACCTGTGATTTATAGTAGGTAGTTGTTGGGTAGGTTTTGCTCTGTTTGACCCAAGCTCCCAAAAGACAGCTCTTGTTGGGACACACGTTTCATTGTTGTGTTTCTGTATTTTACAAGCGATCTGAAATGCATCACTTCAGAGGGATCTAGGAGCAAGTCTGTACGTTTCTTTGTTTAGCAAACTCAAATTGTTTCCCAGGGAATATGTTCTGTTCTTCCCGCAACTTTCCCTTATTCCCCAAACAGATTAGTACACATTCCCCACATTGTCATCAGAGGGACAGAGCACAAGGGACAGATTGGGCATAGGGCATGGTAATTTTACACTTGGGACAGGGATGTAGAAGATCTGAAGTTTCTAAACTCCTGGAAGATGCTTGGGTGCAAGGTATCTTTTGTGTTGTAGAAAAAACTAACACAACATATAGAGTAATCCCTAAAGGTATCTAGGCCCGTAGACTTCATACCTGGGAGCTCTTATGTTCGGTGCCTGGAAACATTTTCATACTGTTTTCTCAGTGCCCAGTCTCACACTTATAACAGATAATAATTACAAAAGGAACCTTTGTTAATATTCAATAGACCCGAAACTGGGAAATGTAGACACAATTTCTTACTTCTTAACAATTTCTTCCCACATTTAATCTCATGGGGCCTCTTCCTCCTTTTTTCTACTATTGCTGCCACTGCCCACTACTCCCTCTGGAACTCTTCCATATCCTGTCTCCACTGAGTGACAACTTGGAGAATTCTCTGATGTACACATGGTACTGTCCAGAGGCACTAGCTGATGAAGACTCTCATTCATGAAAGGAAGCTTCAGAAGTGTTTAAAGGCATTTAAAGTTCATTTATATAGGGAGATCTTTAACTTGGCACTGAGATGAAACAAGAAAGCTCTATACATAACTCTATACACTGCCCTGAGAGGAGCCAAGAAAAACAAGTCATCCAATTTGAAATTGTTTGCAAAAGGAACTAGAAAAAAGTACCAATCATGTAATTCAGTTCCATGCAAGGAAAACAGAGGTAAATTTTCCAAAGGACGACCATCTGTCCTGGGAGTAACTTCTGGCTCCAAGAAGAGCCCTAGAAGGTCATGCAGCGTTCTTAGCCCATCCATTGCCTTTTTGATCCTGAGGTGGTGCCTTTGTCCTGTCAGTGGCTTTTGCCATCTATTTGAACTGGTCGCTTTAGCTTGGCCAGGACCTGCAAACTCTTCATGCGTAACTCAGTCTGCCCACAAGCCTCAGGCAGCTTGTGGACAGATTCACACACTCTTTGGGCACTGGAGGAAAAGGGGGGATAGTCTTGGGATACTGGGCTTCATTCTACCCCTTGAGGACCAAGAGTGACCTAGAAAGTCCAACATCACTGCCATCTACGTATATGTTATGTGGTTAACCTCCTATGGCTCAGTGTTGGGTGGGAATAGGCTGCCTTTAGGCAGTGATCAGTGACATGGAGAAAAGATGGGTAATTTCCCAATACAGACTTGGGACTGTGCACTTCCTATAACACATCATCATGTAGGGTACCATATACTTTAGTGTTTCACCTTGGAAAACATTGAAACAGAAAGACCTGCTATAATTATTCTAAATATACAATATTTTTATTGAAATAACATAATAAACTACAATGTATTTCATTGACTGATACACTTATTTATAATTTTGATAGAACATTAAGATAGTTTCTTTTTTATTTTTCTTCCAAATAAAATACATTTTTGTTTTCTTTTTTTTTTTTTTAAAAGATTTATTTATTTATTATGTGTACAGTATTCTCAGTATTCTGTCTGTCTGTATGCCTGCAGGCCAGAAGAGGGCACCAGATCTCATAACAGATGGTTGTGAGCCACCATGTGGTTGCTGGGAATTGAACTCAGGACCTTTGGAAGAGCAGGCAGTGCTCTTAACCGCTGAGCCATCTCTCCAGCCCCCATTTTTGTTTTCTAAATAAAAATGCTGTGTATCTGTGTGCAGGTGAACAGGGGACACATGCCTTGTCCACCAGCTGAGACCGAGGAATCTCAGATTTCCTTCCATGAGGTCTGAAGTGCAATAGTAGAGGCCGTGAGGGCAGCTCTCTTAGGGACCTCCATTCCAGAACTGAGCACTGTAGCAGCTCCTAGGTCTCTGCCATGTCAACAGACACCAGGTGGCAGAGTGCCCAGAGAGCAGTGGCCACTTGCCAGACAAGCAGCATTGCTGTAGAGGTCATTGTAAATATTACCCATGAGCACCTCTTGGCTTGGTAGTACTTTCACTGAACCACATCTAGAGCCACTTGGCTTTGGGTCTTCTAATATTTTGATAGCAATTATTAGAGCCACAAAGTTTATTCCACAGAGAGAGCACCCAGAACAAGACAAATGGAGGCAGCTGACCAAGTGACCTCAGCTATTTTCCCCCTTAAGTTATTCTCATTGGCACCAGAAGGTGAACAACATTAACTGCAGCACCTCAGGAGGATGGGCCCTTTAAAAATAAAACGTGTAAAACATCAAAGTCACCATAGTCATGATCTAGGAAATATCACCTCAAAGAAAATACCCCGAGAGTCTACATTATTTGGGACTAAAAAAAAAAAACCCAAATACTGTACTAACACTGTCAGATGGAGGAAATGAACGAGAGAGAGCAGCTCACTCTCAAATGAGCCTGAACGGCTTTTACAATCCTGCCATCAGTTACCTGCTTCCAGCCTCAACTAAAGTTTTCAAATAATTAATAAGCAAGAAAAACGTGCTATTTGCATTTTCCCAAGTGAACCTGAAAATGATAACTTTCGGCTGTTGTTGAGCGAATGCAGCGGCTGGGGTGCTGGTGGAGGGTTACAGTCACCACCCAGCCCAGGGTTTACAAATGGATGCCGTTCATTGATGCCAACCTTGCTGGCTCATATTTTCCACCAGGACAAGTGGAAACAGGGTCACACCCAGGTACTGGGACTGCCTTGCAGCCCTTCGAAGGATGCTGAAGCTTTTCATCTGGGATGACAAGGAAGGACTATTGGGATTTATGCGGTAGTGGCATGATAGAATTTGGGTTTCAGATCACCCTGGCGCCATTCTGATGGGGAGTAAGGCAGTGATACAAAGCTGATCAATACTTCTGGGATGATGGCCAGATAAGGAGTCAAAGTCTCCAGAAAATAGCATCTTTCTCCAGGCAAAAGTCTGTGACAGAAGAGACTGCATGAAGGGGTCATTCCAGGGGAGTCTGACACCCCAGAAGACACTTTTGAGCAATAATTCATTGCAAATACAAAATTTCTCTCGCTAATCGGATTGCTTTTTCTTTTCTAGATAAGCCCCGAAATTTAAATTTCTAGTTCATTCTGCTAGTGTTTCAAAGTGAGTCAGGTTTTTAATACATTGAAAGGCAATATTGCCATCTTGAACCTCACAAACAGTTACTAATGTGAGTGACTTAAAGGACATTACTATTTTAAAAGAAGTAAGATGTTGACTTGTAAGACTAAAAGCGTATAAAGCCAGTAATATTCAATGCATAACATTTTGGAAAAATTGGCAAATCAGGTTACAAAAATGTAAACATTGCACAGTACAGCAAATTGTGTTTTACTTTTACTCCTGGTAAAATAATTCCAGGGCCAGAAAGTGCATTGCCTTATTTTGTGAATCTATGTCTTAAGGAGTGCTAGTATTGTCTTTCCCATTGTCTCCTAATCAAGCAGATTTCCCTTAAGCCTATACTCATAGAACTGGGTGCTCTCTCTCTTTCTCTTAAAAGATTTATTTATTTATTTTATATGGGTGTTTTGCCTGTGTATCTAGGCATTATACACTTGACACAGTACCTGTGAAGGCCAGATGGTCCCTGGAACTGGACTGGGGTTACCATGTGGGTGCTGGGGATGGAACCTGGGTCCTCTGGAAGAACAGCCAGAGGACTGAACTCTTAACTGCTGAGCCCTCTCTCCAGCCCCAAGGCCTCATTCTTTTTTTATTAATACTTATTTTTGATTATTTCATATAATATATTTTAATCATATTCCTTCCTCTCCTCTAAATTCTCCTAGATTCTCCCCACCTCCCTTCCTACCCAATTTTATATTCTCTCTCTCTCTCAAAAATGAAAATGAGATCAAAGCCCAAACAAAATGTTCCCTCCCTCCCCACACAGACACATATATGGGTTCTGACTTGTGTTGGCCAACTACTTGTGAGCATGTTGTGTGCCCTGGGGTATGGTTGATATTCCCAGTGTCATTTCATTGAAGACAACCGATTTTTCCTTTCCCAGGATGTATCAGTTTCAAATATCTTCTTGGCTAAGGGTGGAACCTTTCTGGTCACTTCTCCTTCCTGCTGGGATTTTGTCTGGCCTGAGATCGCGCAGGTCTTGGGGTGCTGTCACTTTCTGTATGAGTTCATATGTGCACCAGACCTGTTGTGTCTGGAAAATGCTCTTTCCTTGGAGTCATCCACCACCACTCTTCCACTTTTTCCACCCCTCTTCCACATTGGTCCCTGAGCTTTGAGGGGAGGGGTTTGAGATAGACAACCCATTTATGAATGGATGCTCCAAAGTGTCTCCCTGTTGACAGAGGTTTCTGTCCTGCCAGGTCGCAGCTATTCAGTTCCAAAGAAACACACAGAGGTCTACATTAATTATAAACTGGTTGGCCTATTAGCTCAGGCTTCTTATTAACTCTTCCATCTTAAATTAACCCATAATTCTTGTCTGTGTTAGCCATGTGGCTTGGTTCCTTTTATCAGTGAGGCATTCCCATCTTGCTTCCTCTGTGTCTGGGTGACGACTGCAGACCAAGCCTTTCCTCTTCCCAGAATTCTCCTGTTCTGGTCAACCCATCTATACTTCCTGCCTGGCTACTGGTCAATCAGCATTTTATTAAACTAATACAAGTGACGAATCTTTAAAGGTTACAAGACCATTGGCCCACAGCATCTCACTGTCTGAATATTGTCTAGTTGTGGCTATCTGTATTAATTCCCATCTACAGTAAGAAGTTCTCTGGTGAGGGTTGAGTGATGAACTGATCCATGGATATAGCAATATGTTATCAGGAATTATTTTATTGTTATGTTCATTTAGCAGAATGAAATCTCAGGTATGAGTTCTATCTCATGGAACAGACCTCAAACTTAATCTAACTTAATCCCTAACGTTAGTGTTTCTAACTAACATAGTTATTGTTTCTAACTATGCAGCAGTGGGCATATTTCACAGTTGGCTTGCTGGTGTAGCTCATGAGGTCCGTACCTGGGTGAGAATTATGGTCACTTTCCCCCTGCAGCATGTATAGCACTCTCCAGCACTATGGATGTCAGTCAGTGGGGTGAAGCGTCTGCTTGGGCACTGGCTCAATTTCTCCATGTTTGGTAACATAAGCATATGGTGTCTCCAGCAATAGAATCTTATTGTCAGGTTCTGGTGGGTAACCAATAGCAGTGGAAATAGCCTATGATGTTTGGGGAAGGTCTGTGGGATCCCTTAGGCCAATGACTCAAAAAGATGTAAACTATGCCTGGTACTGGGATTTTTACTGTCATAATGGTGTCTAATTGTCTCACCAGTACATGAAAACACTATTTAAACTCTCTCTCTCTCCCCCTCTCTCTCTGTCATATATATGGAAGCTTCTTCTACAGTACTAGGTTTTCATATGACCTTTCTTTCTTTTCTTTGCATTTCTTCCTCCCCCCTTTTAGTTTTTTAAGACAGGGCTTCTCTGTGTAGTCCTGGCTGTTCTGGAACTCACTCTGTAGACCAGGCTGATCTCAAACTCACAAAGATCTGCTTGCCTCTGATTCCCGAGTGCTGGGATTAAAGGCACGTGCCATCACTGTCTGACTCTCTATGACTTTTCAAAAGGCCTTTAGTGTTTAATTATCCCTCCCAATATTCCCTCCTTCATGGTGCCCCTCCCTACCCCATTCATCCTCCTGTTGTAATTTTCCCTTTATAATACTATATTTTATTTCTCCATCTTACTCTTAGTCAGCATTGAGTACCATTTGTGTTACTATGTATTGTTAATGTTGTTTTGAAATAAATAAGCTATTAAATACCTTTCTTTCTTTTTGTTGTTCTAGTATGGATTTTTGTTTTTAACCTGGTAGATCCACACGACAGAACTCTGCCAGCTGAAGTCTTTGAAATGAGGATGGGTTTATGTAGGCAGCTGTGTTCTGTTACACGGCATCTTGTGCCTTGCCTCAAGGAAGCTGTCTGTATTCCCCTAAGTGTTTGATTGCAGCTCGTGCTTTCTGTCTCTTCAGGGCTGGCTGGCTCTTTATGCTGGTTGTGCCAGCTGCAGCAAGCAGTGCGGACATCTCTCCTCTGGGGCCCTCTGATGTCAGGGTCAGGGGAAGTTCAGACTCCAGGTCACATGCCCTGACAGAACTTTGTTTGTTTTGCTCGTGTGTCTCATATTTTTCTTTTCCAGATCGGAGTCCCAGGAGTCACCGTAACAATCACAAAGCAGAAAAGCAGTATTCCCTCACCTCGCAATCTCTCCTAGTGCATTTGGAGGATCTATAGCCCCTGGCGATTTCTTTCCAGCAACCCTGGAGTCCTCGGGGAATGTCTGTGCTCTCTAGTCTTACTCATAATCAAACGTGCCCAGCATTTTCCTCCTCTCCTGATCCAACTTGCTGTGATAACACTCTGGTTCCCTGGGAAACTGCAGGTGGCTACACCATCCATCACTCAGCAGCAATGGCATCTCTGAGTCTAGTGTTCACTGGGGGAACCCTCGATAAGACACATCCTGCTTCCCCATAAACGCTCCTGCCGACTGAGGGGAGAGTTCAGCAGAGGCTAGCTCTGTCATCAGAAATGTTGGTGCACATTTTGGGGATGCTTTCTCTTGGAAGCATTGCTCTGGGGATGGATTAATTATAATCCATAATTGTCCTCTTGCTTTTCATGTTTCTTGTAAATTTCGTTCCCTTGTCTGAATTCTTGTGGCATTCTTAAACATTCCTTTATTTTTTTCATATTTTATTATTAGGTTTTAGATCTCTGGCCGTCTTGGGCTTCCTGGATGGTTTCTACATGCCTGTAGGTTATTGAGACCCACCTGCCTTGTGTCTGTTATAACTCAGGAGCATGTGTTTGCTGACCTGATTACCTAGTAGAGGGTGTCAGGATTTGAGATATTTAATAAGTGGATTTGACATCTGAATGTGGGCACATGTTTTGATATAAACTGTCTCTCTCCTTGTCCTTTGTTGTAAATGAGTCCTAAACATATTTACCAAGTGTGTTCTCACTCTGTAAGTTTGGGTGAGGGTGGAGGGTAATTGTTAGTATGTCCACCAGGGGCAACTGTCTCTGGCTATAGAAAATATAGATCGTTTAGGTAGCATGCAGTGTTCTAAAGGAGTTCCACATCATTATGTCCTTTGACACTGACAGCAATAATAACTATTGTAAGGTCCATTTAGGAAAAGAAACGGAGGGAATGAGAATGTTAAGGGATATTTTCAGAATTAAGTACTCATTTCTAGAGAATAATCAGTGTATGGCCCTTGACCTTCTGAAACACCCTCAATACAAACTCTTGGCAAACATGCAATTTCTTTTTGCAGTCTGGGAGTCAAATCCAAAGTCTATTGCTTGTGGGGCAACAGAGTACCACTAAGCCACGCCCCTCAGGTCAAACTCCTCTCTGTTACCTCAGCTTGCCTCTTCTTGCCTCCTCGTGTGTTATCTCAAGGCATATCCTCTCTCCCAGTTAAATCAGCAGTTCTTTTAAAGTCATTTCGAGGTTTTAGAGGGCCGGTCCCTACTTCATGAACACACAGATGGGTACTGCAGTAAGAGAGGTACATCCTTTCTTTGCCCGGCTCTCAGCCCTTTGAGGTGTTGAAGCCGTCTGCACGTCTGTATCTGTAACTATCTGTAGACCATTGAGGACACAAGCTACCACTCGTTCATCCCCTTGAGCCTAACGCTGTGCCCAGAGTTCAAAGTCAGCACATGGGATGTAGAAGGCCTGCAGGCAGAAGTGTGAACTGCTCCCGTCTAGAGGAGGGTTCACACCACCTGGCGTGTGCCGTGGCAGGAGAGGACTTTGTGGATTAGATAGTAAGCATTTTGGGAGGAGATGACTAATGGCCAGGGAGGTCTCTTGCTCTGACCATGGGGTTTTACCACTGAGTGCTTTGTGTTTCTCTTAGGGCTGTTTCTCAAGGAATCTTCATTTCAGGGGATGCTGGAGAAATGCTAACATCCATGACCTTTATGTTTGAAGCGGTGCAGCATTCCCATTATACATTTTATTCTTCTACCTCTCTTGCTCTTCCAAAATATTTGCATCACATGTCACTTCCATTAGCTCTGCCGTTACTCTCTTAGGGCTCTTCTGAAGACGCTGTACAAACAACAGAATATACCCTCTGACGATTACGGAAGCCAGAAGTCCCAGGTCAAGGCGTTAGGATGACCATGCTATCTTTGTGGACTCTAAGGAAAAATCTTTTTTGATTCTCCTAGGCTTTCAGACCATCTTCGCCTGGTGGCAGTACACATGAGGAGAAAAAGTGGGAACTTATCATGCCTGGTCTGAGTGGATGGGTTATAGTGGGAAGACAAGGGGGACAGACAAGGATGGACTGGGAGCAGAAGGGACCTGTGGCGGAAGGAAGCTCTTCTTTAGGACCCCCTGTCCAGAAGACTCATGAAGAGCCTTTTCTCGCCACTGTGTATCCTTTTATGTGAGATTCTGAGGGGAACACTATGTGTTAGCTACCGTTGGAGGAAAGAATTCAAAGTACTCGAGCTCAAGTTCGGTTATTGAAGATTCCCTGGAAGCAATATGTGTTACATAGGTTTGATCACCAGAATATAGCAGTATTGGGAGCTGCAGGAAACTTTCAGAGGTGGGGTCTAGCGAGAAGAATGTAGATCATCTTGGGGGAGGGAGCTGGCTTTGGAGGGGATGCTGGGGCCATGGCTCCTTCCTGTTTCCCTCTTTTGTGATCATCTTGCCCTGAGCTATGCAGACCTTCTCCACCATCTGGTCCTTTACCACCTAAAGCAGCAGGACCAATTGGTCTCGCTGCTCCTGACCATTTCTGTTGTTTATCAAGGACACTCTCAGCAACAGGTCTGCCGACTCACTGCTTTCTATGAATCCTGTGAGCTCCTTTAGATTTTAAAAGTTTTGGAGGGTAGAAATTATGTCTTTTTCATTTTGACTTCATTTTGCAGAGGACAGCATTGTGATTTACATGAAGCAGAAACTCAACAAGCAGCGAATGAAAGCAAAGACATAAGGATGTGCAGAGATTCCAGTTACTGGAGTGTCATTGCTGTGCACAGTGAGAAGTCTATCTCTCAGCACATTTGAGATAGATAATCTTTATCAATTATCATGCTAGTTGTGTTATCACCAACATCAGAAAAAATAACCTATGTAGAGAGCATGTTACATTGGTAATGTTTAATGAATACCAGCTAATAGGATTTATGTATGCATTTGGTAATATTTTTTTCTGGTTTTTCAACATTAACTAATTTGAGAGTGATTGAGGTCACAGCTCCTATGTAAGTTTCTAGGCTTGCTGATTGCATCAGCATGAATATTTTCAATTAGCCAAAGGGAAGTTAGATGGGTGAGTGAGTTTCCAGTCTGCCTTGTTTTCATTAAAATTACAATAGCAAATGGTATATCATCAATATAATGATGATAGGAGTTATTTTAATAATTCTGTAAGAGTTAGCTCACAGTGAGTTGAACTTACCTAAGTTTGGTAGACTTGGGGACCCCAAAGACCAAGTGCATTTCCTGGAAAGGAGTGTTTCTTGTGAAGACACAGATTTCCTTAATAAATAATTTCAAGCTCCGTGAAGGCTGCACAGGAATCGGTTTCATGTACCTGAATGTTTGGCTCATAGCAAAGCACTTGCCCTGAAAAGAAGTGGAAAATTTTTGCTACTAGAATTAACGAATAGTCCAAACTACCTGATGAAGAAAATGTTGTGTACTGGGTTCTGAGATTTGGGTCGCAAGAGCATGGCATGTTTATTTTTTTTTATTGTAACCATACAATCACAGCAGTTCACTCTTCGTGTCTCAATATCTATCCAGAGTGTACAGAATAGAGTTTCTATGAGGGAGAGTGATTGAAAGTTTTATTTAAAATGCCTCTCTCACTCTCCCATACAGTAGAAAAGCTAAGCAGTTTAACACATAAATTAATAATTTGTGAAGCACTGTTTGCACAGACTGCTTTCCATAAATATGTAGAGAAAGGCTGATTTTGTATTGTCCCATGTATAAATCTCTTAACATCTATCTACTACTTTTGCTGTCTGTGCCAGGGAAGCTACCCCAATATGTGCTGTTTGTTTTGCTGTATGGCAGAGCCACACTAGACATCAAACCATGGAAGGAAATGGCTGAAGAAGGCTTTCCACTTTAAATGTAAAACAACAAGGAACATCCTTCTACCTTATACAAAGTAATGATCCTGGTCTAATTCACAAAGTACCAGGGTCGCCAGCTCCCAAAGAGTATTCAGTGAGGCATTCTGTATGAAAACACTATTACCAGCCCCGAAGTACTACTTCTTTATAACTTGCCAAATAATTAAAGATGCCCGATCTTACAATCTTATTTGGTTTTTCACAATAATAATGTAAAGCCTAAAACAACTAAGCATGCTAGCTGTCCATCATTATAATGAGTTCCTGGAGGCTACTCACTCAAAAAGATTTATTTTTCTCATGATTCTGGAGGGTCCAGGCCAACACAGAATGGCACTGTTACTTTGAGCCTCTAATGTGGGCAGCGTATTGTGGAGGGAGTGTGCGACAGAGCATTATCTGCTGCCTCATGAGCAGAGAATAAAAGGCGAAGGTTCTCCAATGTCCTTTTGGAGCATGTTTTCAGTCACCCCTCAAAAAACTCCATAACACCCTACTTCCCCAAAGCAGCACTCTGGGCCCAAGCCTGACACATGGATCTTTGCGGGCAACATCTAATATATAAACTTGAATACTGAGAGTAAGAGTTTATACTTGCATAACCCAGAGCTCTGCCCTTTCCCCATCTGAGGTGAAATTTGGGGTTTTGGACGTCTTAATAGCTATTGAGTGATGTTTGATGAGATGAAGGCAGAGTAGGGGAGGGAACTTCCTTGCTGATAAAGAGATAAATTGGTGGTGGGAGCAGCACGGAGGTTGGGAGCTGACTCTCCACTCTGGAGAATCTCTGCGTGCAGTCACACTTAGAGCTGATTGAGGACTCCATAAATATCATCTTATAAGCAGAAGTAGCTTGAGCTCCAGGATACTGCTTCAAATAGAAATATCTAGAGATAGAGAACTAAATTGCTATTTAATTGTTGGGGACACATCCGCAGTGTAACAAATGCCCCGAGAGAAGCAATTTTGAAGAGTGAGCTGGAAACCTTGAGGGAAAGTCAGAATCTTTAGTCATAAAACACTTGAACAAGACATAATTATTAGCCCAGAGCTTTATTTTAATGATGTACTATGTCTTAAGTATAATTCTGACACTTCACGGAAAGGTACCAGATGCTCAGAATGAGTGAAACAAAAGGGAAGAAGAGCCATTTGTAATGAGTGTAGGTCTTTTCACAATGTGTCCTTTTGGTCACCGGATGCCCTAGTGCCCTAAGGGCTGACAGAATGTGCTGGCATATGCTATGAGACATCTGCCAACAATCTCCTTGGCTTATAGTGTCCCTACTTTGTTCCAGGTATTGGACTCAGTATGTATTTGCAGCGACATGGTTGGGAGAGATGCTGGCGGATGGTCTTGGGAGCAGTCAATAAGATATTTTCCTTGGCATCTGGAGATCTGGATTCAAATTCCCATTCAGTTTGAAAAATTGCCCTTGCCTTTTGACCCCTCTCAGTTTCTCACAAGCAATATAGGGTTGACTCTAAATACTTAAAGGAGTATTTAAATTCAATTTAAATTCAATTCAAAATTGCTTCTCTCGGGGCATTTGTTACACTGCGGATGTGTCCCCAACAATTAAATAGCAATTTAGTTCTCTATCTCTAGATATTTCTATTTGAAGCAGTATCCTGGAGCTCAAGCTACTTCTGCTTATAAGATGATATTTATGGAGTCCTCAATCAGCTCCTTTAATAGTGAGGATTAAGTAGGATTCTCTTTGTAAAAATGCCCGGGAAAGTCGCTGAAGCTCTTTTGAAGCAAAGAAGATTGCCTTTGTACCTGCTAGAGAAGACGGAGTGATACACCACCAATTGATGTCAACCTGCACAACCTTTAGAGCCTTTACCTCTTTCTCTCTGCTATAAAAAAGTATCCTCCAACCTAAACTCCTGAGACAATACAGCTTTGTGGGCTGGTTAAGTAGACAGATAATTTCATTTATTGAAATGGATGGCTTAGTGATCTGACACGTCTTGCTTAAAATTGACTAGAAAATTTCAGACCCCCCAAAAAGAACAAGGTAAGCAATACCCTCTAAGACATTTAAATATTCATTCAGCATTGATTCTTCCAAGAGGCTCTCCACAAAGATATGGTTGAGCTTCAAGAATTCATTTCTTAAATTCTTAGAGAATGTTTGCTCATACTTCTGTCTTTCAAAATGCATCAATATAGCTCCATCCTTGTTCTTATATAGTGCATCACAGCATACTAGTTACAGTAACACAAGATAACAAGCTTTTTATAGGTTTCCCCTACCTCTCTATATTAATATCTATGTTTGAAACCAGAATTAATGATAGTTTAGAAAGTTCTATTGTAAGTATTATTTTTTTTGAGCCTCAAAAGAACATCTTAAGGGCAGATATTATGATGATAGAGTTTTAGGAGAAGATCAAATCCAAAGACAAGATTGTAGACTGGGAGAAGACATTTGCAAGGAATTTTGACTTAAACGTGATGCATATATTCCAGCATTTATCATTATGCCTCCTCTAGCCACAAGGATAATGGGAGTAAATGGCCACAGGCAAGAGATAACTTAATACATATGGACGATGGAAATCATGTGACTGAGGGATGAATGATACAGAAGGAGAGGGGAAATAAGAACCTAAGAAACTAACAAGAGGCTCCTCAGTGAGAGGAGCTGATACTTCTCAAAGACCCCAGGGGTTTCAGAGGAACAGCATCTTGGACTCAGAAGGCAGAAGGAAGAGAGCTGACAAAAGGAGAGAATTTAATGTCCCTATGAAGAACTTGTGCTCCTCACTCCCCGTTTCTTCCCACTACTCATTCTTCATACGCTGCAGGAGATCGAGGTTTCTTCTCCAGAGAAGCTCTTCAGAGTAGACTTTGGCTCCCTACTGGAAGCGGGAGTGCTAAATTAAATACCAGTAGCTAACTTGAGAGAGCTGCTTCATCACAGTCCTCATGCCTGATGTCCAAAATCTTTGCAATGTGCACACATTAGTTACTTTCCATGTTGCTGGGGTCAAAGACCCATTGAGAAGCAGGCCAGGGAGGTTTATTTTGGCTGATAGTTCAATGGTACAGTCCATTATGATAAGGAAGGCATGGGGCAGATATGTGAGGCAGCTGCTATCACAGTGTATGCACAGTCGGAAGCAGAGTGAGGAGCGCTGGCTCTCAGCTAGCTTTCTCCATTCTATGCCTTCAAGGACCCCAGCCCACGGAATATTACCATCCACACTGTCTCAGTCAGTGCTCTAATGCTGCGAAGACTTAGTGTGACCACAGAAACAAATATGAAAGAAAGCGTTTGGGACTTATTTACAGCTTTTGAAGTTTATTTCCTCCATTGTCATCATGGTAGGGAACATGGCAGAATGCAGGCAGATGTGGTGCTGGAGAAGGAACTGTATCTGGATCTGTAGTGTAGGCAGCAAGAAGAGAGAGATTCTGGGCCTGGCTTGGGCTTAACTCCAAAGCCCATCCCCCAGTGACACACTTACTCCAAGAAAACCACACCTACTCCATCAAGGCCATGCCTCCAGAGCTTTCTCAAGTAGGCCACTCCCTGATGACTAAGCATTTAAATATATGAACTTATATTAAATATGTAAATATATGGGGGCCATTCTTATACAAATCACCACATACATTTAAGGCATGTTTTTAGTTAAGCCAATATCAATTAACCTAACCTAGATAATCTCTCACAGACAGGACCAGATGTTGTCAATTGTAATAAAATAGTCCCACACTAGCCCAGAATGGAGTATAATAAAGAGTTCTTTATTTAAGGGTAAACTCACAGATCAGCAGTCCTCTGCATGAGTGGGAAACAGGAACCAAATCCAGCAGTCAAGGGGCCGTGCACAATTTTACATCTGTATATATAGTACATTTGACCTTGCCCAACATGGGCCAGTATCTTAAAGGCTATTGGCTGAAGGAGTTCCCACAGCACCTCCCCTTTTATTTAAAGCAAAAGTGTTCTAAGCCTAATACAAAACTATATACAATATGCTGACTGAGGGTTCTGTCCTGCCCGGTTCCTGCAGTTGTTAAGTCCCAAAGAATCACACAGAGGTCTACATTAGTTATAAACTGATTGACCCATTAGCTCAGGCTTCTTATTAACTCTTACAACTTATATTAGCCCATTATTCTTGTCTATGTTAGCCACGTGGCTTGGTACCTTATTCGGCAAGGCAGTTATATCTTGTTTCTTCTGTGGCTGGGTCAGGACTGCAGACTAGGACTTCCTTCTTCCCACAATTCTCCTGTTTTCATTGCCCCACCTCTACTTCCTGTCTGGTTGTCCCACCTATACTTCCTGCCTAGCTACTGGCCTATCAGTGTTTATTTAAAATATAATTGACAGAATACAGACCATTGTCTCACACCAACAATAAGAACAAATATTAAGTAAAAAATTTAGATTACAACCAGCATAAACAATATCAAGCAACAAACATATGATAAATATTTTAATAGTTATCCTATCTTAAGGAGTCTAAATCTTACAATATAAAGGAGTTCCTACAGCAACCAGAAGCTTGTCTCTTCTGTGATTCTAGATCCTGTGAAGTTAAAAGTCAAGAGTAACCATCACAGTGGTCTTTTTCTTTTCTAGAACACTCATATCCCAAAGACAATAGTATAAAAAATAGGGATATGGATGTTCAAGGTTCTGAATAAAACAATTCTGCAATCTTGCCTTATATTTAATAAGTCTCTTCACAAAGCTTCTAAACGTCTGGTTAGCTAATAATCTACTCTTAGTTATAATGCTCATCATACATTGAAGGAAAGCTTCTAACAGACGAAATAGGGAATAAAGAGGATGAAACAGTTCAGAGGAGCAGGTGTAATGTGGTCTGTGTAAGAAAGCATCAGGTGAGAAGATGAATTCTACTGAATAAAACAAGTATTCTGTGAAAAAGAGCACACCCACATACACTAGGATTGAACATTTGTGTGCACCCAGTATTTGTATGCTGAACCCAGCATTAGGAAACTGGTGCTTTGGGGGGCTAATTAGGTAATGAAGATGGAGCCTTCATGAGTAGAATTAATACCCCTATCAAAGAAATATGAGATCCTTTGTTTCTAGATGGCATCCCCGCTCCTCTCTTTCTCTTCTCACTCTCGCTCTTCTTATGTGTGTTTGTATGTGTATGCATGAAGGTACCTGCTCATGCTTATATGTAGATATACAATAAGCAGATGTGCATTCATGTATATTTGTGCTTGCATTTATGTATGTGGAGGCTAGAGTTAAACTCTGGTTATTAATCAAAAACTGTTTACCCTTTTCTTTTGAGTCAAGGTCTTTCCTTAGGGCCTAGCGCTCACAGATTAGTCCAGTATGGCTGGCCAGTAAGCCCCAGGAATCTGCTGTCTCATCCTCCTCAGGCTTAGCTTAGAAGCTCATGCCACCACACCCACCTTTTCGCCTGGGTGCTAGAGATTGAATTCAGGTATTCAGTCTTACATAACAAATGTTGTACTGACTGATACCTCTCCTCAGCTCCTCACTCTAATGTTTGCTTTGTTATCTTTCTGCCCCTCATGCTTATGAAAACTCAGTGAGAAGGTAGTCACCAACAGACTGGTCTATCTAGTAGCACTTTAATCTTGAGTCTTCCCTCCCCCAAATATGAATAATAAGTTTTTATTTTATTTTGGGATATTTCTGTGTTATATAGGATACATGGTGAGACACCACCAAAAAGCAAAACCAAACCCAAAATCAATCCCCCAAACAAGTCCCCACCCAACTCCACGATATTATGAGATTTCAGAATACTGGGGATAAGCAGAAGACTCTTAAATCTTCTAGAAAAGAGGAAGAAAATGGCATAAGTGTGGGGAACTTGAGTCCGAATTACATCAAACACTTCAACAATGTTGGAAAACAGACAAAAAGAAGAAAAACTCTAAATAGAGTATATCAGGCTACAGGTTGGTAGGGTATGTTCTAAATTGATTAAAGCTACTCATGGAGGCAGAGGGTACCTTCTACAGCACTGGAGGAGGATATCCAGGAAACAGAAATGGTCTCACATAGGGGGAAACCAACGAATTCCTAGGGTAAGACAGATCTCAGAACCCTAGGGAGCAAACTATGTGCTCCGTTGGGAGAACGAACAATCTAAGTTGGAACAGAAGGGCAAAGGGCTTCTCACAAAGAAGAAGAGAGTAATTTAGATACTGTTATGTGGAAATTGAACTGAGCATATAGGAAGAATCGGTGAAGAAAACCATAAGAGGAAATGAGGTAATTATTTAATTCAGGAAAAACTAATGTTAAAAAAGGAAAGGCAATAATGGTAGTAATGATCTAAGCATTGGTCGATTTTTATGTAATCTAACATTCTAAATTATAATATTTTAAGAAGAAAATGAGTTATAATTTTATTGGGCGGGTGAGATAATGGTGTAAGAATGCTAAACCCTCACCCTCTCTATAGGAAATCAATAATAATAACAACATATAATCATATTATTTCAAAATAGGGGAGATAAATTTTATGAAAAACAGCTGAAAGTACATAAGGTGATTGAATCTCTGGAGAAAAATTCAGGAGTGGATGACAGACAAAGGATTCCTACTTTCATTTCAGCAAGCTTTGTAATTTTCAATGATTTTGGTATACCCAACACATATGGACAAGTGAGTAGGAGGATAGCTGACTTGGGGAAGGAGGAAGCAATTGATAGAGGAATGGATTCAAATAGCTGAAGTTTTATGACTAAAAGGCTGCTCCATTAAGCAAGGTACAAATTAAAACAATAAAGTTTTATATCCAATAGTGTGGCAAAGGCTTGACTTTGACAATGATAAATGTTGACAAGGATTTAAGGAGCATGGGATCATAGCGTGATTATGAGCATGTGGCTTCTGACTTCTACTTTGGGGAACAATTGGGCAGTATGTTATAAAATGAAACATGACAGTGTACCATGACTCCAGAATTTTCCTGTCTGGGTACATCCTGTCAACCCAGGACAGTTTCCCTCTATCTATGAGGCTGAGACTCAGTCAGAATGGACGGACTGGTGGGACACTTAAAAGACATATGTAGTCTCAGTCTTTGCCTTGAAGAGTCTAATTGAGGAAGAATGGCAATGGCATTCTGAAGTATTAAGGGAATGTTTGCATATATGGTAAAATTATTAATCTGCATTGTGATTAACAGCTACAATTTGACAATTATTAAGAATTTTAAGGTTTTAATAACACTATATAAACATACAAACATATAAATTAATTAGTGAGTATGATGGGGCTATCCATGGATCTTCTTGGAGAGGCTTGTGTAGTGTGCATTTGCACACTACAGCAGTATTGGATGCCTGATACTTTTCAATTAGGGATTTTTAAAAAAGGGTAAAATATTAGAACCCTGGGATGCAATTTGAGAGGATATAGAATTCTCTTAGACTTTAGCTGTTTTTCTCCTAGTATTATATATATATATATATATGTATGCACACACACATGCACACACATAAATATATGTATATGTGTATATATATGAGTTTTGAGAGTAATTTTTGTGGATTTTAATATTTTCTTTTATTTTTGAGACTATAATATAATTATATTATTTCTTCCTTCCTTACCTTTATAAAAACTCTCTCATGTACCTCTCCTTGCTTTCTTCAAATGCATGTTCTATTTTTATTAATTGTTATATGCATATACATACACGCATATGCATATATTATTTAATGTGTGTTTTCAGGGCTGACCATTTGATGTTGGATAACTAACCGGTGTGCTTTTCACCGGGGAAGACTATTTCCCGCACTCTCGGGATTCCTTAGTTTCCGTAGTTCTTTATACAGGATTACATAACCTCCTAGGCTGCCCCCTGTTGATCTTGTCATGTCCTTGTCCAGCTCCCGTTTAGGCAGTCACGTTGGTGAGACTTTATGGGTGTAGTTCTTGACATTCCTAGGAGAAAAACATCTCCCAGCAAGTGTCCTGCTGCCCTGACTCTTACAGTCTGTCGCTTCTGCAGAGTTCTCTGAGTCATAGGTGTGGAAGTGTTTTGTAGATGCGTCCATTGGTACACTTTTTTTGAATATACGTTTTGCTAGTATACAATAATGGGTCATCACGTGAGCTTTGTTCTTCTTCATCCTCCTCCTCCACTGCTCTCTGCATGGGTCCTAACTCACTTTTGATGGTTCATTTTCTGCCCCCAAATGATCTTCTTTTTGGCCTTCATTCCCAAGTGTCCCACCTTCTTTGCTCCTTCGGATCTTTTCCTCCTGTTCCATGGCCTCCTTTTTCTTTCAGCTCTTTCCCTCACACACGCATTTAAATGTGGGTTCTGAACACAAGGGGGAGAGTCCAGCATTTGCCTTTCTGAGTCAACCATAGTCCACTTAACAATGATCTCCATTTCCACCTGTCTTACTGAAAATATCATGATTTCACTTTTATTTAAAGCTGATGAAATTCCGTCTGTATATTAGCCACATTTTATTTATCTCTAGATATGCTGATGCATGTATAGGTTGCTTCCATTGATTAACTGTTGTGACTAAGGTAGCAGTTGATTCAGATGTGCAAGAATCTCTGTGGCTTAGAATCTGTTATACCCCAGAATGGGACAATGGGATCAAATGGTAGATGAGGAACCTCCAAACTGACTTCCATAGTGGACATTTTAGTTGACATTCCCACCAATGATGTGTAAGGATTCCCTTTTCCCCACACCCTGGCATGGGTGTGACATTTGATTTTTGATGAAAGTTGCTCTTAACTGGGATGAAGTAGGATTTCAAAGAAGTTTTAATTTGTATCCCTCTGAAGGCCAAGTGTATTGAGCACTTTTCTAGTACTTATTGACCATTTGTCTTTTTTCTGTTTGAGAACTGTATATATAGTTTATTATTCCACTTATTGATTAGATTATTTGTTTTCTTAGTTGTTTAATCTTTGCCATTTGTTTTTGTTTTTCATAAACAGGGTCTCGTGTATAGCCTAGGCTAGTCTCCAACTAGTTAGATAGCTAAGGATTGACTTTCAATTTCTGATCCTCCTGCTTTTACTTCGCAGGCATTGAGAGTATAGGGGTGTGTCTCCATACCTCGTTTTATGTGGTTCTGAGGATCAAATTGAGGTCTTCATGAATACTAGGACAGTATTCCAATTGAATCACATTTCTAGCTCAACAATTTTTTTCTGATAGTGCTGGTGACTGAACCCAGGACCTTATATATGATAGAAAAGCATTCTACCACTGTTTTATGTACTCTTGATGCTAATTACCTAGCTGAAGTATAGCTGGCAGAGAGATTTCCACATTCTATACACTGTCTCTTTACTAAGTGATTGTTTCTTTTCCTATGAAGGAACTTTGTGATTTTACACAATCTTATTTGTTGATTGT
>PVIU01010500.1:0-69667 GCA_004026605.1 Ondatra zibethicus | reverse complement strand
TTCCTTCCTTCCTTCCTTCCTTCCTTCCTTCCTTTCTTTCTTTCTTTCTTTCTTTCTTTCTTTCTTTCTTTCTTTCTTTCTCTCTCCTTCCTTCCTTCCTTCCTTCCTTATTTGTTTATTTATTTATTAGGGATGTGATGTTCTGCTGGCATGTGCACCTGCAGGCCAGAAGAGGGCACCAGACCTATTATAAATGGTTGTGAGCCACCATGTGGTTGCTGAGAATTAAACTCAGGACCTCTGGAAGAGCAGCCAGTGCTTTTAACCTCTGAGTCATCTCTCCAGCCCAAGGAAGAATATTTCTTCCCACTGTCAGCATTCTTTAGATGTTGGAAGATTTTTAAATTTGTTTTCCATACCAATCCCAGTTCCCTCTTCCTCCTCTTCCCCCCCCCCACCCCTCCACCCCATTCATTCCTCATAGAGGGTAAGGCCTCCCCTGGGATGTTATTAGTTGTCAGTAGTTCTTTGTATAGAGTTGAGGCCTCCTTGGCTTTCTCCTGTCCACATTAGTATATCTATTGTTGTTGTCCCTGCTGAGCTCATGTTTAAAGAGTCATGTCAGTAAGCCTTCATGGATGTAGCTTCTGATATCTGTAGTTGACACAATCTCATGACAAACTCCACATTCCTTTGGCTTCTTTTGAGAACTCTCTGTTCATGTCTCAGGCCTATTTTTTTAATGAGTTGATTTTTTTGTTTGTTTTGTTTTTGATTCTTTGTGTATTCTGAATATTAATCAGATGTACAACTGGCAAAGATTCTTTCCCATTCTGTAGGCTTCCTCTCCCCCTGTTGAGTGTTTCTTTAACTGTGTAGAAGTTTTAGTTTCCTGAAGTCCCAGCTCTCAGTCGTGGGCCTTAGCTCTCGGGCAGACGGAGCCTACTCTGAAAGTCCTTTCCTACACCTGTTATGTAGGTGCTGCCTACGTCTATTCTAGTAGTTTCTGTGGTTAAGGTCTCACATTTAGGTCTTTGATCTGAGTTAGTTTTTTTGTGCAAGGTGATAGGTACAGATCTAATTTCTTCCTCTTGCACGTGGACATCAGTTTTCCTAGCCCCATTTGTTGAAAATGCTTTCTTTTCTCCAGGGTGTGTTTTGGCATCTTTGTTAAACATGCACTTGACTTTGTTCCACTGTCTACACGTCTATACTCTACAGCTCTGGCAAATACTCTTTGACCAGTTTGTTTGCTGTTGTTAGACTTGCCTGTCACCAATTCTGGAACAAATGAAAACGTTACTAATAACCTTCCTCTTAGGGAAGTCTGTGCATTTGTCAAGTGGAACTTGCAGTTACTATTTTTTTTTATTTAATTTTTTGATGTTTTTACTGTTTGTCTTCTCCTCAGGCATTTGTACCATTCTTGCAGAAACTCTGCTCCTTTTGCTATTACCCAGTCTCCAGGTCACTGTTTGGCAGCCCCACCTCTGACCCTCCTCATTCTGCTCTTGAATTTTTTTTCCCCTGTTTTCTGGAGGCCTCTTTCTTCTCATGAGGCCACATCTCCCAAGTCTGTCAAGTCTGTGTGTAGGCTCGGTCTTCTTGCTATAATCCAGAGAATCACACATCATACCAAAGTCAGTTGTCTTTCTACTGCCCAGTTGTTTTAAATCCCAATGCAATGGTGACATCTGGTATTGTTTTGTCCACTTTGACTAGCTTTTCCTGAATTTTTGTCTTTGGTACCGATGCTTTCCCAGTGTGAAGGACGTCAGTGACCATTTGTTTTCTCTGAAGCAGATGGTTAGTCATGGACTCTGGTCCAGATAGTTACTGTGTCACTCATGATATGGTCCTCAAGCAGATAAGGAGGCAGAGAGTAGTTTTTACTGTTTAATTGAATAGTAATGTTATTATAATGTTAGCTGCTGTAGGCCACTTTAAATAAGAAAACAGGGTTTCTCTGTGTATCCCTGGCTGTTCTGGAACTCACCCTGTAGTCTAGGCTGGCCTAAAACTCACAGGGATCCACCTGCCTCTGCCTCCCAAGTGCTGGTATTAAAGGTGTGTGGTACAGTAGATGGAGCCTGCTATTTAGCTTTCTGGCCACCCAGACCTGAATAGTCACTCAGAAACTCTATTAATTATAACACTGTTTGGCCTATTAGCTCAGGCTTCTTATTAGCTAACTCTTGCATCTTAAATTAACCTATTTCTATTGATCTGTATATCGCCACGAGGCTGTGGCTTACCAGTAATTTCTGGCTCTTTCTCCTTCGGCAGCTACATGGCATCTCTTCGACTTTACCTACTCTCTCTGTATATCTCTTCCAGCCTGGCTTTATTCTGCCTTGCCATAGGCCAAAGGAACTTTATTCATTAACCAATAAGAGCAACATATATACAGAAGGACATCCCACATTATGCCACCACCACCTGGCCCTTCTGCCTGGCTCTCTATTCCTGATGCTCAGAGTGCAATGGGAACAAAACCAACACAGTTCCCATTTCCACACTACTGACAGGCTAGGTAAGAAACAAGTGCTGAATACATAAAGTACTTTTCATGGTAATTGTGTACAACAGAGAAGAAAGGCAGTCTGAGGGAATATGAGCACTGAGAGAGAGATCAGGGTGAGCTCTTCCTAGATAGGGAAGTAGGGACTGAGCTATAGTAGGAGCTCCTGATTGTGTGGCTGAATGGCCATGCTCTTCGTTTAACTGTGTTTCCTGCTGAGCTTGTATCGACCTGGCTTCTTTCAGATCCGTAAGGACGCACTCCGAGCACTTAATGTTGCATACACTGTGAGCACACAACGCTCTACTGTCTTCCCCCTGGACGGTGTCGTACGCATGCTGTTATTCAGAGATTGTGAAGAGGCAACCGACTTCCTGAATTGCCATGGCCTCACTGTGGCTGAGGGGTAAGAGCCAAGACTGCACCTATACGCTTCTCTTTCTCTGCCCGGCCCCCCTCCCCCCAACACATAGACACCTTTTTAAAATTCTGATAAAGGGCTACTTATTGGGTCTCTGAGAAGATCTGTTTTGTGTATTGCTTCCCTACTGTGAACCTAGGGAATAGTCCCAGGGCACACACAGGTCAAGACCAAAGTTCGTTCTTTTGCTTTTGTTTCGTTTTGAGATAGGGTATGTAGCCCTGGCTGGCCTCAAACTCACAGAGATCCACTCCCAAGTGGTTTGATTAAAGGTATGCTTAACCAGGGATTTGAGAATAAAAAGAACCAGATCAAGTTCTTTTTATTCCCAAATCATTGCTTTTCATCAGCAACCAGAGAACCTAAAGATAAAAAGTATTTTTCTACTGTGTTCTTTGAACATTGCCTTTGTTCACCCATGTTTGACCCCTGCACACCTGGTGGCAGAGCTGGGAGTCCTGTAGGCCATGTCAACTACTCTGTAATCAGGGCTTGGAGGCTATTGATGCCACAAACTGTTTCCCAGATAATGGCACCATTACACTTGACATTCTGTTTGTGTTTCCTTGGCCCAATGCAGTTCTTCCTTAGGGAAGTACTGTGACTTTAAACGAGCAGGCTGCATCTCTGAAAGAGGAGCACAGTTGTTTGTGTCATTCCATGCATGGCTGTTAATGCCCCGGGTCCAGTGGTTCCTCAAGACTGGAAGCTTTCTCTCTTCATATCTGTCCAGTCTTGCTCTAATCAGGGATCCAGTAGTTGGGTTTAAGGAGGCATAGTTGTCTTCTTTTCCGGCTGACTTCTCTCTATGGGCTGTTTGTGTTTGTAGCTGTGTTGAGCTTAATCGGTCGGCATTCATGGAACCAGAGGGATTATCCAAGGCCAGGAAGTCAGTGTTTATTGCCCGGAAGCTGACTGTGTCAGTTGGAGAAGTCGTGAATGGAGGGCCACTGCCCCCTGTACCTCGCCATACACCTGTGTGCAGCTTTAACTCCCAGAATAAGTACGTTGGGGAGAGCCTGGCTACAGAGCTGCCCATCAGCACTCAGAGGTCCGGTGCAGACGCAGCAGGTGAGTGAAGCTGTAGTGCTTCCCCTCTTGAAGCCTCCCTGTCTCCAGAAGATTCTGTGTTTGGACGCTGCTTCTTGGCCAGATACTTAGATAACTCTCACGTTGCCTGGATTTGGAGTTTTGAAGCCCTTCCTTGTTAGTGTTTATGATACCCTGATGCAGTTTCCACACAAAGCAAATATTATCCTATGCCATATACCCTTAGGATGGTTGTCAAGAGGGGTGGTCCACTCCATAGGGTTTGGATAGCTCTGGGCCTTTTGTAGAGATTGTAGCTATGTGGTCCTGTGTGTTTCTTTCTAGGTGGTGGGCGAGGAGAGGAGCATGAGGCAGAGGTGGATGTGCCCCCACTGGCTCTCCTCCCACAGCCGCCTCCTGCACCCTCATCCACACCAGTGATTCATGTGTCACCACTGGCCCCAGCTGTGGTACCTGGTCTTTTCCAGTCCTCCATGCAGCCTGAGCTGCTGCCTCCAAAGCCTGCTCCTGTGTACTCTGACTCGGTAGGCGTCTTCCATGTTAAAGCTTCATGATATCTATAAACATTTTGTGGGACCAGGACTGTGTTACCTGGTCTCATTGGATAGGAACCAGAGTCGGGAAAGTGAAGGAGAGGACCTATCTAGGTCCTAGTCTCAGGTGACAGACATAAGGCCACTGTCTTCAGGGTCGCTGCAGAGACTCCATCTTCATCATAGCAGTCAGGAGTACGCTTGAGCGGCTCCTGCCCTAGTACTAACTTGAATCCGCATGTCTGTTCCGACGGTTCGGTATTCGCTCCTGGCTGACACCAGTGGATGGGCTGTCCAGGGCCTGTGGGGTCACAGCACTGCTTTATGCCTGTGGACAGAGGGTGGCTTTGGTTTTGAGCAGAACTTATCTGTTGCACAAGTGAGGAACTTGGTTGTGAATTGCTGGCCCTACCGGAGGATCGGGGAGTCTTGAGGGAAAGCCTAAAGGTCACAGAAATCGAGGATTTTGATGTGGTACAAGAAATGATGTATAAAGGTGCTATTGGGGCCACCTACAGGGCAGTTATCAGCAGGCTTGCCCCAGCCCCTTGGGAAGGCATATTTCTGTTGTTCAGAGGTGTTCCTGAACTGTGCAGACTAAGGCCCCATGCTTTTCCAGGGAAACCTTCATGAGTATCCACTGAGAAGTATTCAACCCCTGTACTGGTCTCTCCTTAGGACCTGGTGCAGGTGGTGGATGAGCTCATCCAGGAGACTCTTCAAGTGGACTGTGAGGAAGTCAGCACGGCTGGGGCAGCCTATGTAGCCGCAGCTCTGGGGTGAGTGACACCTGACATGCCAGCCTTTCTTGCTCAGCTGTTATTTGCTCTCTGGGGACAGTCATGTCCTTCCTTATGAGCTGTTCTCATTCATCAGCAAGACCCAGTTCTATGTGGTTATGATCCACAGTGCCAGTCTCGAGGGCTTCGACTTCTCTCACTGAGGCCTAAATGTTTCCTATTTTCTAGATGGATGTATTTTTCTCCTGTTCCTGTCCTTTAGTTCTTTATTTTTTTTCTTGGTTATTTTTTCAAGGCATAAAAAATAGACCAGGCTGGCCTCGAACTCACAAAGATCCTCCTGCCTCTGCCTCCTGAGAGCTGGGATTAAAGGTGTGCGCTGCCGCCGCCCAGCTCTGACCTTTATTTCTTGTTAGCATGTGATTTCCATTTATGGTTGCTTTTTTAAAATGTTTTGAAGTTTATTTATTTACTTGTCATTTATTTATTTACTTGTTTATTTTAAATTTTATATGTTTGAGTGTTTTACCTGCATGTATGTGTGAATATTTCATGCATGTCTGGTACCTGCAGAGGTCAGAAGAGGACATCAGTTCCCCCTGGAACTGGAGTTACAGATGATTGTGAGGTGTCATGTGGGTACTGGGTATCAAATTCAGGTCCTCTGGAAGAATAGCTAGTGCTCTTAGCTGCTGAGCCATTTCTCTAGCCCTAACCCTAATTTTTTTGGGGAGGGGGAGGTTGCTTTTGAGACAGGGTCTCACTATGTAGGCTAGGCTATCTTCCAACTCATCCTGCTTCAGCCTCCCTAGTGCTGGGACTAAAGGTGTGCTCCACCATCCCCAGCCCATAGCCTTGAGTTATGGCTCTGATTTCCTTAGCCTCCTGACCACTAGGGTTGCAGGCGTGAACCACCACATCCAGTGTACTGGTTCTTCTTCCTCCTCCCGTTCTTTGTGACAGGAAGTGGTATCTCACTATAAGTTTGACTCTGTTCTCTCATGACTGGATGGCTTTGGCCCTTATTATTATTATTATTATTTTGGTTTTTCGAGACAGGGTTTCTCTGTAGCTTTGGAGCCTGTCCTGGGACTAGCTCTTGTAGACCAGGCTGGTCTTGAACTCACAGAGATCCACCTGCCTCTGCCTCCCGAGTGCTGGGATTAAAGGCGTGCGCCACCACCGCCCGGCAGCCCTTATTTTTTATGTCCTTTGCTCGTTACGCACATACTTTTATTGCTGAGCCATCCTACCAGCCTGTGATTGGTTTTCATGTATTGAACTTTCTCTGCATTCCACAAGCAAATCTCACCTGGAAAGAGTGAATGGTGGTTTACACTTTTTCTGAGTTTGATGCCATCTGTTTTGTTAAGTGTTTCTAATGCTGCTGTGGAGGATCTGATAACAACTGAAACCACAGGCATCTTGAGGCATGTTGCCGCTGAAGAAGTATCCATGGAAAGGCAGAGAAGAGAGGAAGAAAAGCGGCAGGCTGAAGAGGAAAGGTGGGATTTCCTGTTCCTGTAGCTGGATACAGAGTTCAGTTTGTACCAGCCCTGACCTCTGATACCCCTTTTGCTGTTCACTGTGTTGCCATCTGACCTCTGTTGGGCTATTCAACATCTTCATGATTTGACGAAGAGAAAGGTGTGTGTGTGTGTGTGTGTGAGAGAGAGAGAGAGAGAGAGAGAGAGAGAGAGAGAGAGAGATGTGTTGTGTGTTGGGAGGTAGATGGCATATATATGTAAATGCAGGTTCTGTGGAGGCCAGAAGAGGATGTCAGGTCCCTGGAGCTGTAGTTACAGGCAGTTGCATGTGGGTGCTGGGACATGAACTCAGGTCCTCTGCAAGAGCACTATGCATTCTTAACAACTGAACCATCTCTCCAACCCTCATTTATTTTTATTCATAAGTATTACCTTTGTGCTTCTTTTCTTCTGCCCATAGGTTGAAGCAAGAGAGAGAACTGGTGTTGACTCAACTGAGCGAGGGCCTGGCTGCAGAGCTGACAGAACTCATGGTGACAGAGTGTGTGCGGGAAACCTGCTCCCAGGAGTTAAAGTGAGTGGAGCGCTGGGGCCCTGAGTGCCACGAGTGTGGGAGGAGGCCGGAGGCGCTATGGTCAAGCCGGTTATAGTGCATTATAGCAGGGTTATTCTCTGTAGATGAGGCTGGCCTTCACCTCAGACATGCAGAGCTCCACCTGTCTGGCCTGCCAAATGCTGGCATTAAAGGCATGCACTGCCATGCCCCCTGAGAAGCTTGCCTTTAGATAGCCAGATGTAATATCTGTTCTAATAGGGAGCCGCTGCTTCATTCTCCTTATCATGCACCCCACATGAGGAGGCATGGGATGTGTCTGTGCAGGTTTACTAGCAGAATCCTTTCTATACCGGCCCATATGCCATTGTTTTTCAAGTAAGAGAACCTTTCTACTTGTATGTGTTAGATTTCTTGAGACTTTTCACTTAAGAGCTTTCATCATTTTACTGTTGAGCTTCAGGAAAGAAAGGGTGCCCGTTGTGAAGGAAGATCTGTCTGTCTGTTCTTGTGCTTGTTTCCCTGAGATAGCATAAAGTGGTGGACCACAGTGTACATGCGGCTCCCAGTGGACGGAAGCCCACTCAGACCGTGGATGGTTCTTCCTGTTTCTCTTAGTTGGGATCCTCTTTCTCTAGTTAATGTAAGGAAGAGATTTCACAAAATGATGGCAAGTTGTCTGTTCTTTGAGGCAGAGTCACACTTAGTAGCCTAGAATAGCCTAACCGCACTATGTAGCCCCTGTTGGCTTTGAACATGTGGTTATTCTTCTACATCAGCATCCCATGTACTAGTATGTTGGGTTGTTCTGCTTGTTCTTGTTTTGAGACAGGATCTCACTGTGTAGTTCTGGCTGGCCTGCAACTCACTTTGTAGACCAGGGTAGCCTCAAACTCAAAGTCACCTGTCTCTTCCTCCCAAGTGCCACCATGCCCAGCTAGTGAATTCGTTTTTAATCCCAGGAAGAAATGTTAGGATACAGATAAAAACCCAGGGCTTGATAACACATGAGGAAAGTGTCAGTTGGGCTTAGCCCTGAGCTGTCTCTAGTTACTGGAAATGAATCTTCTCTAATTGAACTTATACCAATTTTGTTACTAATATATTTGATAGTTTTGTGCCGCCTGCTTGATAGAATTTTGTTATTTAAAAATTTCTTTTTGGGGCCAGAAAGATGTCTCGGTGATTAAAAATGCTTGCTGTTCTCCCAGAGGACCCACGTCTGGTTCCCAGTAACTGTACCAGGTGCTCCGGTCACTCATAGCTCCAGCTCCAGGGCTCTGGCGCCCTCTTCTGGCCTCTGCAGGCACCCGCACACGTGGCCTCCACACATACAGTACTTACCATTGTTTTCTTTTTGTGTCTGGGGACAGTGGTACATGCCTGCTATCCCAGCACTTGTGAGGCTTTGGTAGGAGAATCATAGGTCTGAGGCCAGCTTGGGTGACAAAGCAAATTCTAGGTGAACTGGGGTTAACAAGGAGACTTTAACTTTGAAAAATAGAGAGGTCTGAGAGTGATTTATTGGAGGAAAAGCCTTCCTAGTAGCCACTAGTGTTTGGCATGTGTGTGAGGTCCATCTAATTGGAGACACAATATATTGTTGATGAGACTTAGGGTTGTGTCAGGGGTCATTTCAAGTTAAAATTTAAAGGCACTTGTTGCCAAGCTTGATGACCTGAATTCAGTCTCCAGAATCAAATAGTGGACTAAGAAAACTGACTTCCAAAAGTTGTCCTGAAACCTCCACATGAACCCATGGTACACTGGAATCCCCTTCCCCACTGAATTAAATAGAGCGTGTGTGTAGGCTTGGAGTGCAGGCTCTTGTTTGTAACTAATTCTAGTTTAACTGTTGGGTCCAAGTGGCGCTCTCACCTCAGGTTCCCGGGTATTAGGGACATGTGTATAGGCTACCATACCTTGGTGGGGTAAAAGTTTGTTTCTGGCTTACTTGAGCTTGATTTGGCACCTGGTAGGATATTTTTCTTTTTCAGATATCTACTTTTAAGTAAAAATAAAAGTCTTAAATCTTCTCTTATAGTGGAGATGTTAATTATATTTCCATATGAAAATGGACTCTAGCTCTTTTGGGATGGGCACAGCAGTCTTGCCCATGCTTGGCAGATGCTGTCCTAGTTTGGTTTGTGCTGCTGTGATAAAGACCATGAGTGAAAGCAGCTTGGGCAGGAAAGAGTTTATTTGGCTTACAGTGCTACTTCACAGTTCAAGGAAGTCAGGTCAGGAACTCAAGGCAGGCACCTACAGGCAGGAACTGAAGCAGAAGCTATAGAGCATTGCTGCTTATTGGCTTGTTTCTCCTTATTTGATCAGCCTATTTTCTTATACGTGTCCGGCATGTCCCAGCCAAATGGCACCAACCCTGTCTGTCTGGGCTCTCATATCAATCATTAATCAAGGAAGTGCCCTACACACTTGCCTATAGGTAATCTGATGGAGGCTTTTTTCTCAATTGAGGTTTCTCTTACCGTACAATTCTGTGTCAAGTTGACACAAAACTAACCAGGAGAGATGCTTTACCACATTCCCAGCCCAGACTCATTTTTAAAGTAAGCCTTTAAGTGTCAGTAGCCGTTGGTGTAGCAGCTTCTGTGCTAATTGCTTTGTACTCTAGGAGTGCGGTAGAGACAGACCAGAAGGTCCGCATGGCCCGCTGTAGTGAAGCCGTCTGTGCACACCTGGTGGATTTGTTTCTTGCTGAGGAAATTTTCCAGACTGCAAAAGAGACACTCCAGGAACTTCAGTGCTTCTGCAAGTATCTAGAACGGTGAGTCCTCTGTTCTGTCAGGAATTATCCACCCACATGGAAGTCCTTTATCAGTTCAGTGTCTGTGAGCCATCAATTCCACTAGCCAGCAATGACGGCTCAGAGCATGTTCCGTAAGAATGTATCTGACATCTTGAATTTTGCAGGCAAATGAATGGAGCTAGAAAACATCATTTTGAGTGAGGTAACCCAGACCCAGATAGACAATTATCATATGTACTTATTCATAAGTGGTTTTTAAACATAAAGCAGAGAAAACCAGCCTTCTACAAATAACAATCCCAGAAAACCTAGACAATAATGAGGACTCTTAAGAGAGACTTACATGGATCTAATCTACATGAAAAGCAGAAAAAGACAAGATCTCCTGAGTAAATTGGGAGCATGGGAACCATGGGAGAGGGTTGAAAGGGAGGGGAGAGGCAGGGAGGGGAGCAGAGAAAAATGTAGAGCGCAATAAAAATCAATAAAAAAACTAAAAACAAAATAACAACAACAAAAAACAAAATTAATTGTTATTCTAAAGAACTTAAGTGAGAATAAAAATCGTGCTTGTTTATATATTATATATATAAATTATATAATGTACATATAATATAATATATATAAAAGGAATGTATCTGAAGTAGGCGTAGACTTTCAGAAGCAGCTGGTCGCACATGCATGTCTTCTGTCCTCAAGGCATTTGGCTAGGGCAAGGGCGGCCGTCCGTCTTGTATTTGAATAGATATTTATAAAGCCCGCTTGCGCCCTGCTTTGATTGACTGGACTAGACACAGGGAAATGTCCGTGCATCTGTTAAACAAATGGGTCATGGGTGAACCTCCCAAGCGTAAGTACTCATACTCTCCTAAGACAGAAACAAAACACTTGCCAGGCAGTAGTGGTGCACACCTTCAAATCCCAGCACCCCTGAGTCAAAGGCAGGCAGATCTCTGAGTTCGAGATCAGCCTGGTCTACAGAGCGAGTTCCAGGACAGCCAAGGCTACCCTGTCTAGAAAAACCAAGAACAAGAAAACCGAACACTTATTTTTTAGATTTATTATTTTTTATATATAGGAGTGTTTTGTCTGGATGTGGTATGTGTACCACATGCATGCTGGGTCCCCAAGGAGGTCAGAAGAGGTGTCCCATCCTCTGGAATTAGCTTTACAGACAGTTGTGAACTGTACAGTGCCAAGCATTGAACCTGCTCCCAGTAAAAAAATGCTTTTTTTTTTTTAATTTTATGATGGGGTTAAGTCATGATAAATTCTCTGTGAGTTGAAAATGCATTTGTGGGGGTGGGGGGAGAACTGGAAAGAGAGGAGAGAGAGAGGAAACCTTGGTTAGAATGTAAAAACAAAAAAAGAAAAAGAAAACAGACGTGCATTTATTACACCCAATCTTCCCAATACCTAGCAACATAATACACTCTACAGTGTTGGGTGTTTGCTTTCTTGGTTTACTGGGTAGTAGCTAGTTGTATAAGATTTTCTCATGATAGTGAGAAAGTATTGTATAGCTATCTCTAGGGTAAAACTTCTTAAATATGGGGCTGTATAACTGACTACGAGGGTTGGAAAGAAACAAAATAATGACAGTAAAAGGTTTCTGAATGTGCAATGGCCAAAAGTCAATTTGAAGTCAAATGTGTAATAAATCTGAGGTGAATTTTGGCAGCACAACCCTTTGCCTTGTGACATTGGACTGCATTTGATTTTGCATACACAACATACAGATTTTCCACTGCCATGCTGTCGTGCCAGTGAACATGGTCTGAGATTTGGGACTGATATAGGACTTGTAGCACCTTTACTATACAAAGCTTTATATTACAGAAATAAAGTAGGTTAATTAAAAAACCAGAATCTTAAACTGTTTTTTAAAAAATTTATTTATTATTTTATGTGTGTGGGTCTTTGACCTGCATGTGTGTCTGTGTGCCATGTGTATAAACAGCCTGGAAAAGGTCAAAGGAAGGCTTTGGATCTCCTGAAACTGATTTACTTACAGACAGTTGTGAGCTGCCATGTAGGTGTTGGGAATTGAACCTGGATCCTCTGGAAGAGCAACTGATGCAGAATGCGTCAGATGTGGGGAATGCGAGTCAAATAATCCCAAGCTAACTCTGAATAGAATATTCTAAGGTTCTTCTTTATTAAAAGGGAACTCACAGATCACAGCGAGGAAATAGGAATGGGGTCCAACATCCTGGTGTGGCTCGTGGGAAGAAAAGACCGAGCAGGGCAGTATTGCAGCTTTTTGGTACCCAAAGTCATGCCCCGGCCTGGTCCAGCCTGTTAAAGACCATTGACTGAAAGAGGTTTCCCACCACCTCCCTCTTTTGTCTAAGTAAGAGAGTTCCAAACCCAATATAAACTATACTAAGAACAGATAGCAAGTATAAAAATTAGAATTACAGCCAGCATAACCAATATTAAGCAAGGAGCATATTATGCTAAATGTTTTAATAATCATTTTTTCCTAAGGAGTCTAAATCTTGTATTAGAAATGGCTTGACTAGATCATAAGAGGAAGGTAACTACGACTGTCTAATCTTCTACCCCATTGAAGGCCTGAGAAGGGAGATAATATTACTTGAGTAGGCAGGAAGTACAATTAAGCAGCTTCCAAAATGTGCAGTAGATGACAGAGACAACTGGCTGCTTGGGCAATCACCCAAAGTCTCATTTGCAATGTCGAAGCAACCAACTTTGGTTAAGGCCTAAAGTAACTGACACCATCTTCCAGAGGCAGGAACAATTTTCAAAACTGTCTTACCCTGACTTGGCAAGGTTTGGCAGTCTTTTTTCTTGTATCCTGCTTGTCCAGTCTGGACACCGTGCATTTTGTCAGTGGTCAAGGACTGGGCAGTTCCTTGCCCAAAGGCCAGTTGTGCCAAGAAGAAAACAAGCTTCAAGTGGCATGTCTTCAGTGCTCAACATTTTCTCCGGAATAGATTGGTGCTTCCAGGAGCAATTGTGAGTCACATCAACAGAACCTTAAGTTATTTAAATGCCATGTTCTACAGATCTTTGAGTGGTTGAAGATTACCTATCTATACAGAATACAATCTTTGCCTAGCTAAAGAACCTAATTAGTCTGAAAATAAGTATGACAAACATGAATGACTTGAAGACTAAGACTTCATATCAGAATATTAAACAATCTTTAAACAACTGTGCAGTAAATGAGGACAATGACCTCAAAATGTAAACAATGTATAAGTATCTTGATTAGAGGTAGAAATATATAATGTAATATAATAAATATATCCTAAAATTGTATCAATATACAAAATGTCTTAAACAGATATAGAAACATGCATGCATACAGTCTGACAAAATAACTTTGCATAGGTATACAAATACTGTAAACAGAAATATAATTTGAATGTGTATCAGTATACAAGAATCTATACTAATGTAAATTGTCCATAAATAATAGCTCACAAGTATTCACTCTATTATTCACTATTATTATTATTAGTGTGAGTAAGCGCACACTAATCTACCTATTATCCCATTCAATTTCTCTTTTTTTTTTTCCTTTCGAAACAAGGTTTCTCTGTGGCTTTGGAACCTGTCCTGGAACTAGCTCTTGTAGACCAGTCTGGTCTCGAACTCACAGAGATCCACCTGCCTCTGCCTCCCAAGTGCTGGGATTAAAGGCGTGCACCACCACCACCCGGCAAATTTCCCCCCTTTTTTTTTTAAGGAGATCTCTGGGCCTACGTAATTTCCACCCCAACACTGTATGAGCAATAATCAACCCTTAAATGATGTCCCTAACTCTGAGGAGAGACTTTATTAGGAGAGGGGACGTCATCTTTTAGAATTGCTTCCAGCTGTTGTAGGGGCAATGTTCTTTTTATGGGATCTTGTAAAAGTAAAATGATTACTAAGTTTCAAGATTACTGTCTTGTATAATTGCAAATGGTCTCTGAGTAATTGTTAGGATTTTTCTGAAGTTTTTATTTGAAGTTCTGGCCAGAACGTTGGAAGAAGGTGCCCCATTTCAGCTAACTAAGTTGGAACCACCTTGAGCAGCTGGTAGCCAAAACCAATCTTACAATAGCGCTGTAAGCATCATGATGTCATATCAACTAGGTGGAGTCGTTGTTGGGGGGGGCATCTTCTTCCTGGAAACTTCAAATATTACTACAGGAAAATCTTCTGTTTATTGTGGAAAATTTAAACATTATTTATATAGACATATATTTAACGAAAGATATGATAGAGACAAAATAGGCATGGGGAAAAACAAAAGGTTTTCTGAACTTTTTCTTTCTTCTGTCCCATGCCAGAAGGCTCCTGACATGAGACAGAAACTCAGAATTTTTTTTTTAACAACGTGCTCCAATTTAGAGAATGATAGCCATTGTCCAACTCCAAAGCCTGCTTTGATTTTTAAGTGACTTTATAACTCTTTAGGGATACACACATACACACACACACACACACACACACACACACACACACACACACACACACACACACACACACACACACACACACACACAGAAGTTTTACCCTCAGATGACCTGCCCTCATAAGTCATATTTTTATTTACTTGGTGATTCTTTCTGGATAGTTATTTTTTTCTCTTTAGGCATCCAAATGTCCAGAGTTCCTTGACTTTTTGAAGATGAGTATTTTCTTGTAAATACAAGAACAGAACCATGAGATGGTATTTATAAGCTTTTCTTCTGTGGAAACAAGAGTGAAACCCCTTCCCCAATGTAGCACATCTCCTGTTTTTATTGTGAGGTCAACACATCCTTAAAATACACTGGCTGATTTAATTTAGGAGTTTTTTTCTATTATTCAATGTCTCTCTGTTGTCATTCCTTTTTGTTAGCGTTAAGAAAATTTAAGGTGAATAAAGCATTATGCAGTTTTTTTCTGGGGGTATTTTTCATCCCTTTCTGTTTGTTTAGCTTATTCTTTATAGTTTGATTTGATCTTTTTATAACTGTCTGATCTATAGGATTGTTTGGTATACCTGTAATATGCTTTATTATAATAAGCAAAAATACTTTGATTTTTTTAAGACACATATGTCTGTCTTTATTTGTGCAGGAATGCCCATAATGGGCATAACTTCTAATAAATGTGTGATTACTGAATCAGCCTTTTCTGGGCTCAAGGCAGTTGCCCATTGAAAACCTGAATTAGTGTCAATGGTGTGGTGTACATATTTTAATTTTTCAAATTCTGTAAATTGGAACACATCTGCCAGATTTTATTCCTTTGAGTACCCTTTGGGTAATGGTACTTGGTTAAGAAAGAGCAAGTAGGACATCAATTCATGGAGAAGTTTATACAAATAGTATATGCAAACTAAACAGAGTAGAATGCCCAGATCTGTAGTAATGACCCTAAAGAGCAGAAGATGAGCATAATCTCAGTGTGTGGGAACAGAAGAGAGTGACCTTTGTGGCTGTGGCCCAGCAGTGCAGAGGCTCCTGGGTGTTTGTTACTTTATCTCATTATTTAAGTGTTATCTATGTTGCAGGGTGACTCATTGTGTAGTGGAATCTAAAGTAAATACTAATGTCCTTGACAGTGGCAAAGCATAAAAAAGAGCGTATCCAGGACAGAGCCCATCTATTCCCCAGAACTCACAGCTGGACACTCCTGTCTAGAGACTTTTTCTTGGCAGTCATCAGTGTTCTAAGTCTTCATTGTCCCCATAAAAAGTGGAGGGAGGCCCAACCATTGTAGCGTGTCAAGTTCTCCCTGTTACTGTCAGTAATGTTGCGGTGTGCTGGTGGGAATATTTGTGCTGTAAGTGACTAATCCTCTGTTGAATCAATCTCACAATCTCACATGGCTCTCTCTGTGACTCTGACGGGGCCTTAGTGAACTCTATTGTGTCAACATTTTACATATCTGTTCACATGCATGTTGTTGGTAGATGCATTGCTGTTTGCTGGGTTGAGGGATCTCTATATTAAATTTGTATCCAAATTTGCTTTTAGAAATAATTTAGTGTTCTTAATTCTGGCAGTTTGTTTTTTTCATGCACACATTCTAATTGCGATTCATTTTCATTTTAAGCATTCTTGCTATAAAAAATTTAGATTGTTAAACCACACTTCCAGGCTGGAGAGATGGCTCAGTGGTTAAGAACATTTGCTGTTCTTGCAGAAGATCTGGATTCAGTTCCCAACACCCACATGGTGGCTCACAACTATCCACAGCCATGTAAGATGCACATACATGTACACAGGCAGAAAATTCATACATGTGAAATAAATATAAAAAAATTATAACAAAAACCCCATTTCCATTTTATTATACTGGACTTTGTATTTTCCCCACAGAATGAGCCATAAGCACACCATCCGATAATGCTGTGCTGATTTGTCTGTAGGTGGAGGGAAGCTGTTGCAGCCAGAAAGAAGCTCCGGCGTCAGATGCGGGCCTTCCCTGCAGCACCGTGCTGTGTGGACATGAATGACCGACTGCAGTCACTAGTGCCCAGTGCAGAGTGCCCCATTGCTGAGGAGAACCTGGCCAAGGGCCTTTTGGACCTGGGCCATGCGGGGAAAGTAGGCATCTCCTGTACCAGGTCAGTGCTCAGCGACATGTCCTGGGGCTCTGTGACTCCACTGGTTTCAGCATGCATTAGACTGATGTATTTGTGGATGAAGATGGGTAGAGCCAGAAAGTAAGGACAGACATAGGAATGCATCTTAAGGGTTGTGTTCTCCACAGTTGTGAATGTGTGACTTGTCCACCACTAGGAAAAGAGGCTCAAGTTTTCCATGACCTTGAAAGACTCAGGTTCTTTTGGTAGACTCTTGACTTAGCGTTAGTGATTCCTAAGTCTACCCTAACTTTGTGCTTCTAGACACTGCTCCCACTGTGCTCCCTTCATATTCCATCTCTGTATTATGTAGAACTGTCTTTTTCTTCCTGAGTCTCCCTCAGCCAGGCCCTCTGCTGCTCCTCCCAGTCTCCTTGAGCGATTCAGTTCCTGAGGTCCAAATTGTTCAGTCATCGCCATCTTGGGCTTGGTGTTTTTCTTCAGGCCCAATTTCAATGTCAGTTTTCATGGGGGCTTTCAAAGCCGTCCTGCCTCCTAATGGGAAGTCCCTAGGGAGACAGCGTGGAGGTGTTATGGGTACTGCCTGAATGGGTTATGTTTCTTCTTCCCCTGGTCATCACAGAATGGTTTCTCTGAGCCTTTCTTCCTACGGTTTCATCTGATTCTCAGATCCCATGGTCACCTCTGTGTGCTGTGTCCCTGGGGATTATAGTTTGGCACATACTCCAAAGTCAGGGCCTTGACTGGCCTCCAGCGCAGAGATCCACCTGCCTCTGTCCCTCAAGTGCTAGGATTAAAGGTGCACACCACCTCTCCTGGCCTATAGGTTTGTTCTGTGAATCATGAAGGCATCACAGAGGCTCTTCTCTTCCGTGAGAGCATATCTAGAATGTCTGTTTCCCATTGCCAGCTCACTGTGAATAGTTCAGCAGATGTTTGATGGGGTTGTATGACCCATTAGCTTATCAAAGTCTAAATACTCTCCACCAGGAAACATTGACAATTACTTTTCACTCAGAAACATCAGTAAATACTATTTTTAAATTTTCATATAGTTTATTTTAGTTGTATCCTTTTCCCTCCCCTAACTCCTCCCAGTGTCCACCCACCCACCCAACTTCATGTTCTTTCTCTTTCTTAAAAATAAAACAAATGGTAACAATAATAAAACAAAACCCATGAAGGCTGATTTGTGTTGGTCAACTACTTCTGAGCATGAGGTCTGCCCTGTGGTTGATTTACACAGTGTCACTCCTTTGGGGAGAGCTGATTTTCTCTCTCTTGGTAGCTATCAATTGCAAATGGCTTCTTGATCAGGACTTGAACTTGGTGCCTACTTCTACTTCTCCATGCTGGCATTTTGTCTGGCTTCAACTTGTATAGGTCTTGTGTATGCTGTCACAGTCTCTAAGAGTTTGCATGTGTTATCAGTCCTGTTGTGTCTGGGGATTGCTGTTTCCTTGGAGTTATTCATCACCTCTGGTCTCTTTTCACCTCCTGCTGTAAATAGATTCTGGAGCCTTGAGGGGAGAAAATTGATGGAGATATCCCATTTATAGCTGAGGTTTCCAAAGTCTCTTACTCTCTGCCTATTGTCCAGTTGTGGGTCTCTAGGCTAATTACCACCTACTGCTAGAGGAAAGTTTCTCTGATGAGGACTGATTGATGGACTGATATTTGGATATAGCAGTATGTCATTAGGATTCATTTTATTGCTGTATTTATTTTATAGACTAATAATAGTAGGTGTTCCCCTAGTGCCCATGACCTGTGTAGTCTCAGAGTTTTGCCCATAGTGCCAGGTATGGGTTCCATGTCATGGTGCAAGCTTTGAATCCAAGCAAAAAGTATTGGTCACAGCCACTACATTTGCAGCACTATTGCACCAGTGGATGTATCTTATAGGCAGGGCACCCTTGTTTCCACAGAGTTTCGTAGCTTGTTAAGACTGATGATTGCTTTGTCTCCTCTTGTAGTTTATATAGTACACCGTTTTAGTAATAAGTAGGGCTGAAGTTTAAGGTTGAGCACCAGCTCCATTTCTCCATGTTTGATAAGTATTTTTTCTCCAAGTTTGATGAGGATAAGATAAGATCCTTCAGCAGTAGGATCTTACCATCAGGTTTATCGGCAGCAGGCTGAAATGTTTGAGGGCAGGCCTATGGGATCCCTTTGGCCAATCAAAAAGATGTAATCCATTCATGGTACTAGGCCAAGTAAATACTACTAATTTATTTCTGTGGGTTGAAAGTAGCCTTTTGCAGTCCTGATATCTTTCTTTTTTTAATCTTCGTAGGTTAAGGCGGCTTAGAAACAAGACAGCTCATCAGATGAAGGTTCAGCACTTCCACCAGCAGCTGCTCAGGTCTGTCCTTCTCACTGTGTGCTCTTCCTGCTTGGGAACTGTACAGTGGCTCACTTATTGTGATCTGTCCCTTCCAGTAATGCTGCATGGGCACCTCTGGACCTGCCGTCCTTCGTGGCTGAGCACCTCCCTGTGAAGCGTGAGCGAATGTTTTGGAAACTGGTGCTGGTGTTGCCTGATGGAGAAGAGCAGACTCCAGAGAGCCCTGGCAGGTCAGGAGGTTTTCTGTGTGGGGAGTAGGAAGGACTTCTCTACTAAGAGTCACATGCAGGCAGAATTGTGGTTCTTGGTGGGACTGTTTGTCTCGTTGTGTATGGACACTAAAGCTTTATGTTTTAGTCTGTTTTGCTCACGATCTCTAGATTTTTGTCATTATTCTCTATACTTGGCATTATTCCATATTTAGTCTTAGTCCAAAAGCTTTAATAGTTGAGGATTATTTATCTATGGTATAGTATCCTGATTAGTATCTGCTTTATTTAAGATTTTGGAAGGAATTAGTTTATACTTTGTCTGCTATACTTTGTGTATTTCATCTTAGGAAAAACTATTTGACATTTTAAGAAATTGAAAAATGGTATACTATTTTCATTTTTTTTTCTTTTTGTTTTTTTGAGACAAGGTTTCTCTGTATAGTTCTGGCTGTCCTAAAACTTGCCTTATAGACCAGGCTGGCCTCACTACCACTGCCCAGCAATGATACTGTTTTCTATAATCAGATAGCTTCCAGAAATTATAATAAAGCAACTATGATGCTGATATAGATTGGCATATGCCTATAACCCCATCACTTTGAAGGCTGGCAGAAGAGAATTGCCATGAGTTTTAAGTCAGCCTGGGCTATAGAGTTGAGAGACCTTGTCTCTGAAAAACCCACGCAGAGGCTATGGAGAGACCTCTGCTGAGATTTGTGTACATGAGCACCTGAGTTTGGGCGCCAGACCTCCTGTGAAAAGCATGGTAGCCATACTCCGTAATCCCAGCACTGGAAAGGCGGTGATAGCCGTGTCCTGGGGCTCACTAGCCAGCTATCCCAGCCCATGCTGAAAACCCTGTCTCACAGACAATTTGGGAGGACTTTAAGGAGTGACAGTCAAGGTTGACTTCTGCCTTCCACATGCATGCATCCATAAATACATGTCAGCATGTACATACTCACACATACAATCCCAAAACAGAACAAGCAGCCCTCCAGCTACAGAGTAAATTACGTTTATTCTAATAGCGTTATTGAAATGTAACTCATGCATTGTAAACTTTATTCACAGTGATTTTTATTCATGAGATTTTACAACCATCATCTTTTCTTATTCAAGAACCTTTTTCCTCCAAACATAAACTATGTTAATTAGGAGTTTCCATTCTCCTCTTATTCCAGCTCCTGAGAACAACTCCTCTCTTTATTTTAGAGCTTTGCCTAACTTAGGTGCCTTATATAAATGGGGTCATATGTACATATAAAGTACATATCAGCAAACTGTCTAGGATCATCCATGTAAGAATTTAAGAAAATACCCCTTTTCGTTTATCTGACGAGTTGATAGCCATTGCGTTTCCATTTAACTTCTCTTATGTACCTAGGATTAGAATGGCTGGGTTATGTAACTCTGTGTAAGTCTTTGAAGAACTGCCATATTTTGCATAGTAGCTCCACGCTGTCTGAATATATTACTTTTAACCAGTTATTGTTGGTCCATAGGCTACGGAAAGAGAATAAGGAAATCATGAGGTTCATTTCACAGGACAGTTGAACAATGAAAGAATTATGGCATTTTTAAAGTAATTAAATGATGTATTTCTTAAAATAGCCATTGTCTGGTTTGCTGAGTTCCTTAGGAAATGTATGTTCTGTAACAATTCTTAAAGACTCGGGCATGATAACATTTTTTTAAACTATGTGTGTGGGTATTCTGCCAGCATGTGTGTCTGTGCACCTTGTGCTTGCAGTGCCCACAGAGGCCAGAAGAAGGCATCAGATCCCCTGGAACTGGAGGAGTTAGCTGCCTTGTTTGCTGGGAGTTGAGTTGAACCTGGGTCCTTTGGAAGAGCAGCTAGTGCTTTTACCTGCTGAGCCATCTCTGGCCCTGAAGAAAATTTGTTTGTTTGTTTTGTGTGTGCACCTGTGTGCCACGGGCCACATGAGATCAGAAAACCTGGTCTCCTTATACAGTGGTTTTCAACCTTCTTAATGCTAAGACTCTTTAACACAATTCTTCCCCAACCATAAAATTATTTTCATGCTACTTCATAACTGTAACTTTGATACTGTTTTGGATCATAATATAAATATATGATATGCAAATGGTCTTAGGCAACCCCAGTAAAGGGATCATTTGACCTCAAAGGGGTTGTGACCCACAGAATGAGAAACACTGCCTTATACCATTTGGGTTCTAGGGATTGAACTTAGGTTGGCAAGGCTTGGCACCAAGTGTCTTTATCTACTCAACTGTATCGCAGGTCCATTGTGAGAAATTTGATTCTGTAAAACAGTTTTTTGTTGTTGTTGGTGGTGGTTTACTGAGACAATGTCTCACTGTGTACCCTGACTGGCCAAGAACTCACTGTGTAGACCAGGCTGGCCCCAAACTCAGAGATCCGCCTGCCTCTGCTCCAAAGTGCTGGGATTAATGGTGTGCGCCACCACATCTGGCTGAAATGGGTATGTAACTTCAGCGATGATTTCTGTTGCTCAGGCCTTTCCTTTGCGGTTTGCTGTTTTAAGTCACATCAGAATGGGCCAGTTGCATGGTCGTCCTTTCCACTTACTCAAATAAGTAACTTGGTAGAGGTTCTAAGTCCGTTTCAAAGTAATAACCTGTTTTGTCCAGGCCAGCTCCACCACACGATCTGGTGTCTGCCCCTATATTCATATAGTAGTTCTTTTGTTTTCCTGAAGATCTCTGTAATTAATTTTAGAATTAGACTTTCTCTTTAATGGTATTTTCTTTTATCTACAGAATACTAGAAAATTGGCTAAAGGTCAAGTTCACAGGAGATGACAGCCTGGTGGATAACATACGTGATGGTGCCGGCGATATCCAGACACTCACAGTCTTTAATGCGCTCAGTAGTAAAGGGGATCAAACAGTTTCTGTCAACGTGTGCATAAAGGTGAGTGACAGTCACTTCGTTTACTTATCTTTATGATTTCATTTGCTTTATTCAGACATTACTGAAATTATAAATTGCTGTTTATTCTCAAAAGTAGTTTTAAATGATTTTGAGAAGATCAGAAGCAAATGGCATTATTTATTTTTCTTTTAAAAAATTTTATTGCTTCATAAATAATACTATTCAAAATTTCCACTTCCTCCCCTCCTCCCATTCCACCCCTACTCCCCCACTCCCCCTCTTCCCTCCCCCTCCAGTCCTAAGAGAGGGTAGGGTACCCTTCCCTGTGGGAAGTCCAAGGCCCTCACCCCTTCATCCAGGTCTAGGAAGGTGTGCATCCAAACAGACTAGGATCCAAGAAAAGCCAGTACATGCAGTAGAAACAAATCCCAGTGCCATTATCATTGGCTTCTCAGTCAGCCCCCATTGTGAGCCACATTCAGAGAATCTGGTTTGATCACATGCTCATTCAGTCCCAGTCCAGCTGGCTTTGGTGAGCTCCCATTAGATCAGGCACACTGTCTCAGTGGGTGGACCAACCCCTCGCGGTCCTGACTTCCTTGCTCATGTTCTCCCTCCTTTTGCTCTTCAACTGGACCTTGGGAGCTCAGTCCAGTGCTCCGATGTGGGTCTCTGTCTCTATCTCCATCTCTATCTCCATCCATCGCCGGACAAAGGTTCTGTGGTGATATTCAAGATATTTTTCTTTACATCTTGATAATATACCGTTGCCCTCTGCTCGTGTAAGGTTTAGTCTGTATTCTCTTTCTGTCCCTGTTAAAAGTGTCTGAGATGATCAGCTTTCTAAGGGGAAGTTTACTTTTGCTGGTGGTATTGAAGGTTTCAGCTTATTGGTCCTTTGAGGAAGCACATCCTGGTTGTGAGGGTTGATAGGGGCACACAGCAGAAGCAAAACTGTGTATTTGACAGCCAGGAAACAGAAGAGAAGAGGGGGAGGCTGGCATCCTGCAGTTCCTTCAAAAGCATGTCCCATTGACCTAAAATCTCCACTAGACCCAACTCAGCTACCAGGTACTCAGCGACCTCCTAATAGTGCCAAGTTGGAGACTAAAGCTTAAACTCCTGGGCTTCCGAGGGGCAGTCAGGATTCAGACTACAGCAAGCATGGAGCCTCGGATGCCACAGACCTTCTTGAGAACATGATACAAGCTACATTATACCTTTATATTTTATTTTTTGCTTGACTCAAGGTATAGCTTCTATCCAAATAGAATACCTTAGAGTCCTTTTTTGTGAGCATTTATTCCAGTTACTCTACTTCTGATAGTGCTTTCATCTGACAAGTATTCTAGTATCCCTAAACCACTTAAACACAAAACACAATATTCTCCCTGTGTCTATTTTACCCAGAGAAATAGTTAAATGCTGCGGCTCTGCTCACCAGGTCCTCAAGTTTGAAGTAAACTTTTCCATGTAGTGTGCTCAGAGCAGTGTCTGGCAGACACCTGAAGCTCATCTGTTGGTGCCGGCAACAGTAGCAGTACTTTCCCTTGGCTCAGTCCCTTCCTGACAGTATGTATCCTCCAGCCAATTCTGAAGAAAGGATGTGTGGGAAGGAAGTTTTCTCCATTCCTCTCTGAAAATACACTTAGTGTACCCTCTTTATTTTTTTTATTGTTGTTTTGCTAGGTTTATAGAATCATAAGTAGAAAATTATTTTACTTCTTGTATCAACCACTGCTGTTATGATTTTCCTTGGTAACTTTCCCTTTCTGTCCATGGGTTCTGAAAATTGGCTCTGAGGTGCCAAGTGTGCCAGATTTCCTTCATTGGTTGTATGAGCCTAGCAGTTCACCTTAGGCCAGAGATTCTTATTGTTTGGGTAGTGGTGTAATTGGACCTGGGGCCTCATGCATGCTGGGGAAGTGCTCCCCCTCGAGCTACAGGCTTTTCTGAAGAGTTTTTAGGTCGTAAGGATCTTGGTGGGTTTCTGAGCTGGCCTGGAACTTGCAGTCTCATTGCCTCAGCCCCCATGAGTAGCAGTTCTGGTTTTAACTGGTTTTAGGCAGGTAGTCTCCTGACATGGAACCTTATGTTACTTCTGGGTCAGTTTTGTAGGGTTTCGTTTGTTTGTTTTGTTTTTTAAGTTGCAATAAAAAATGGGTTTCGTTGTAACGTTTTGTATATTTATATCACTGTACCATTTCAAGTTGTCCCTCCCTCTGGTCCCCTTCCTTTTCCCTAATACTTCCTCGTGATACCTGTTCTTCTTTCCTTTACCTTTTTATTAGACAGGTGTTGAAGCATGTGAGTTGATCCTCTGAACTCATTCTCTCTACCCTGTGTCTGTCTGTGTCTTTACACTGTATTGTGAAACATAGTCTTGGCACACCACACCCACCAGATGGGTCACCTTATTTCCCAGAGGAGTTGTTGGGTCTAAGATCTGGACAGTAAGAACTGTCTCCTGAGTTGTCTCCTCTGAGTCTCTTTTATGTTGGCAGCTCATTCTTCAGATATCTTCGCTGAGGCTGACTGACTGTACCTGAACAGGGCCAGAAGTTCTGTTTGGGTAGCAGTAGATGGTCACTGAATGGAGAGCAAACCTTTTTCTGGATCTGGGCATCTATTCTATGGGCTGTTCAGTTTCTAGAAAAGCTTCGTTCTGTTCCTTCCTGGTGCAACTGCTAGTACTCAGGCCAGAATCAGAGGTGACCAGTACCCTTGTAGACTTATCATGGCTTTCTCTACATCATTTATCCAGAGATTGGTTCCATTTTGTCAATGCTGTAAAGAAATATGTACAAATCTCTTGTCTGCTGCAGGCTTGGTTTCATGATGGATTTGACCTTTTTATGTTTGTTCAGGGTTGTTAAGATGACAGTTATGTGGTCAAACATAAATGTAGCTGGAGACTTTTGTATCTGTTGACCAGGCAGTTTTGTGGTCTCGTGGAGGACTGGCCCAGCTGTGGATTTTGCTTGTCTTTTTGTTTTGTTTTGTTTTATGAGGTAGGATTTCCCTATGTAGCTCTGACTGTCCTAGAACTCACTGTGTAGACCAGGCTGATGTCAAACTCACAGAGATCCACCTGCCTCTTCCCTGTGAGCGCTGGCATTAAAGGTGTGTGTCAGCATGCCTGGCCCAGCTTTGTCTTTGAAGGATTCCCCAGGACACAGTGAATGCATGGTGACTGGAACACTTTGGGGCAGACTGTTTCCTCTGTCCTCTTCTCTGGTACATTTATCCTGATGTCTTTGATTCTGTTGCAGGTCGCCCATGGCACCCTTAGTGACAGTGCCCTTGATGCTGTGGAGACACGGAAGGACCTTTTGGGAGCCAGTGGGCTCATGCTGCTGCTTCCTCCCAAAGTGAAGAGTGAGGACGTGGCAGAGGAGGACCTGTACTGGCTGTCGGCCCTGCTGCAGCTCAAGCAGTTACTTCAGGCCAAGCCCTTCCAGCCTGCGCTTCCGCTGGTGGTTCTCGTGCCCAGCTCCAAAGGAGACTCCATGGAGAAGGAAGTGGAGGATGGTTTGTGAAAGACGTTTCATTCATGGTTTTAATTTTTTAAAAAAAATATTTTTATGGTTTATTTAACTTTATTTTATGTGCAGTGGTGTGAAGGTGTCAGATCCACTGCAACTGGATCTTTAGACAGTTGTGAGCTGCCATGTGGGTGCTGGGAATTGAACCTGGGTCCTCTGAAAGAACAGTCTTAACCACAGAGCCATCTCTCCAGCCCCCATGGTTTTAATTTTTAATTAACGAGTGGAGCTTGAGTTTGGTGGATGGCAGGCAGTACAGTGGGGAACCTTTGAGATAGAAGGTTCTTGTCTACTGCATGGTGGGCCAAGACTAGCACTGGGATATGTCACATATGGAAATGAATGTTATTACATGGGACCTTCCTCCTTTTCTCTTACAGGTCTGATGTTACAGGATTTGGTTTCAGCTAAGCTGATTTCAGATTACATTGTTGTTGAGATCCCTGACTCTGTTAATGATTTACAAGGCACAGTGAAGGTAAATTCCATCATTTTTAAAGGTCTATCAAGACACTTGTTTCTCCCTCTTCTGATCTATCTTGAATTCTAATGGGTGGTTTTGTCTGTTGGTTGGTTTTTGAGATAACATCATGTAGGACAGACTAGCCTCAAATTTGCTCGTTAGCCAGGGTAACCTAGAGCTGACCATTTAAAAAAATGCCCCATAGTTATGCTTTCAGTAATAATATGAAATTGCTCACATAACTTTTTTTGGCTTTGCTTTTATGACTTTAAAATGTCATATTTATTCGATTTTTTAGAGTGATTGCTTTTGGAAAAGATAAAGAAATAGAGATTTCCTAAAAAGGTCTGCTAAAATTATATAGGAAAAGAAGTATAGGAATTAGTAAGACTAACTATATGGCCTGAGGATGTAGCTCAGTGGTACAATACCCCCTTACCATGTAAAATGTCCTAGGTTGTATCTCCAGCACTATATGAAAACAAAACAAAACAAAGTCCTACAGGAAGAGGTAACTGCAGGTTGTGAAGCATCCTGGAATTCAGAAAACCTGCGAATTCTAGGAATAAGATGGTGTGGCTCTGCTTCAGTGGGCAAAGGAAGAACTGAGGTCCTAGGTCCTTCCAGGAGGGCTCTGCAGCCTCCACTTAATTGGTTGGATAGTATTCATGGGCCTCCCCTTTGGTGCCTCTGTAAGGCTTGTCTCCAGGGCCCTAGGAATCCACACTCCAGCACAGAGGGCTTGTTCCCCTACTGCAGTGCCTGAGATTCTGTTCTTGCAGTACTTTCCTTCCATAGCCATGGGAAGAATGCTAAGCCCCTTTAGAAAGCTGCTTTTTAAAATGGATGTGAATTGTTTGACTCCATCCCCCAATTATCTTGTTCCTCAGGTTTCTGGAGCAGTCCAGTGGCTGGTCTCCCAGTGCCCCCAAGACCTAGACCTTTGCTGCCAGACCCTTATTCAGTATGTTGAGGATGGGATCAGCCGTGAGTTCAGTGGTCGGTTTTTCCACGACAGAAGAGAGAGGCGCCTGGGTGGCCTGGCCTCCCAAGAGCCTAGCACCATTATTGAGTTGTTCAATAGTGTGCTCCAGTTCCTGGCCTCTGTGGTGTCCTCTGAGCAGCTGTGTGACATCTCCTGGCCTGTCACGGAGTTTGCTGAGGTGGGGGGCAGCCAGCTGCTTCCTCATCTGCACTGGAACTCAGCAGAGCATCTAGCGTGGCTGAAGCAAGCTGTGCTTGGCTTCCAGCTTCCACAGATGGATCTCCCGCCTGCAGGAGGTGTGTACCCACTCTGAGGGCCAGCTTCCTGTTCCCTTCTTGTTTTAGTGGCATTGTACCAGGTGTGGGTTCCAGTGTGAAGTTCACAGTCTGCCTCTACTGTGCACCCACCTACACCAACCATTGGGTCTGAGGTGGAAGGAAACAGGGTTTTATGGCATAGACCTTGTTCTTTCCCCACAGCAGTCCTGAGACTGTCCCACCTGCCCCACGGGTCCCACTTAGCTGTGATGCATGAGGCTGATGTGACTGTCTCTGAGCTGCTGGCCCTGCTGGGGACACAGCACTTAAGGGCTATGTTATGCCAATGCTCCTGTGAGCCTGACTGTGCCAACCATGCCTGGAGGATGAGGCCTGTGGTCTATTTGATGCAGACTCCACAGGTAGTCTGGGCTGGCTCAAACCTGCTGCTGCAGGGCCTGTTCTTTCCTACTTTAATGACGCTGGGAAGGTGGGAGCCAGCTTGCTATTTAGCTGACAGAGCTTGCAGCCTTATTATGTATTCTCAATACTTCATAACTACACAGCAGCCCTCTACTAAGGAGATAGAGCATTAATAATATTTCATGTTCACTGGTTCTTGGTCAAACCTGTAACTTTCTCTGCAGCACCCTGGCTCCCTGTGTGTTCCATGATCATTCAGTATACCTCCCAGATTCCCAGCTCATGCCAGACCCAGCCTGTCCTCCAGTCCCAGGTGGAGAACCTGCTGTGCAGGACGTACCAGAAGTGGAAGAGCAAGAGCCTCTCTCCAGGCCAGGAGTTGGGGCCTTCTGTTGCTGAGATCCCATGGGATGACATCATCACCTTGTGCATCAATCACAAACTGAGTGACTGGACACCCCCCAGACTTCCCATCACAGCAGGTAGTTGCCGTCAGTGCCGTGGGAGCTGGGTCTTCATGAGATTTTCCTGATCTAATTTTAACAAAAGAGGGGGTTGAGTTTTTGTTTGTTTTTTAAATAAGGTCTCACTGTGTAGCTCTGATAAGCCAGGAACTCACTAAGTAAATAGGCTGGGCTAGCCTTGAACTCAGATCCACTTGCTTCTGCCTCATGAGTAGTGAGATTAAAGGCAGGCATCACCATACCTGGTTGAAAAATGTTTTCTTGATACTCTTTCTTTTTCCTATGTCCCATCTTCCCTTTCCTTTAAGGTCACTGGTTTCAAGGTGACTTGACTTTGGGCAAGAGCTAAGGTTTTACTGGGCATGGTGGTTCATATCTTTACTCTCAGTACTCAGAAGGATCTCTGTGAGTTTGTGGCTAGCCTGGCCTACATAGCAAGTTATTGGACATCCAGGACTACATAGAGACACCATGTCTCAAAAAACAAGAACACTGTCAGGCATGGTAGTACACACTGTTAGTTCCAGCACTTGGGAGGCAGAGGCAGGCAGATCTCTGAGTTTAAGAGTGTGTCTAGAGACACACTGGTCTCTAGAATGAGTTCTAGGACAGCCAGGGATACACAGAGAAACCTTATCTTGAAAAAAAATAAAACAAAAACAATTTTTTTAAAAAAAGGGTTCTAGTAGAGCGTGGACTCCCTAGGTTATCTCTTAGGGGGTCCGTGGCCCTTCCATTCTGCATGAATGAATATACATATGTATATTTACATACATCTTAAATCTGTTTTTGTCCTGTTTTCTCAGAGGCACTGAGTGAAGATGGCCAGATATGTGTATATTTTTTCAAAAATCTCTTAAGAAAATATGATGTTCCCTTTTCATGGGAACAAGCCAGAATACAGACACAGAGGGAGCTACAGCTGAGTCAAAGACGGTGAGCTCTATGTTCAGTGTGTGATATGAATGCTGGTTTCTCATCTCATAAACCCAGTTCACAGATACCAAATGATGTCTTAGTATTCATGATCTTGCAACACCTAAAAGCATTCCCGAGCAGCCTTTGCCCCAGGATAAACAGTCTCAGCAGTAGAAATTTATTAATAAAATTTGCTGCTACAATAGAAAATCATATGGTCATTTTAGTAAGTGTTGAAATAACTTTTTAAAATTTTTATTTATTTTGTATATAGGGATGTTCTGCCAACATGTTTGGCAATGCACCACTTGCATGCCACTGTTGTCTGCTCTAGAACTAGAGTTGCAGACGATTGTGAGCCTGCATGCAGGTGCTGGGAATAGAACCTGGATTCTTTGGAAGAGCACTCAACTGCTAGCTCATCTATGTTGCCCCCCAAATGAGCTTCAGACTTAAACTCAGGGTCAGATAGATGGATCAGTGAGTCAAAGTACTTGCCATGTAAGCCTGGCAACCTGAGTTTGAACCCTGGTGTCCACTTAAAGTTGGAAGGAGAGAACCGACTTCACAGAATTGTTCTCTGACCTCTATATGTGCACCATGAACTAGGCTGCTGTCTTAGTTTCATTTCTATTGTTATGGTAAAAAGAACTCTGACAGAAGAAGCTTGGAGAAAGGGGTCCTATTCCAGTAACGGTTTATCACTTGGGAAAGTCAAAGCAGGCACTTGAAGCATCCAGTCACAGAGTGCATGCATGCTTGCTTCCCTCAGTAGAGAATGGTGCTCCACATGGTGGGTAGAGTCTTCTCACACCTACTAATGGAATCAAGACAGTCTCCACAGACATGCCTACAGACCCACTCGCTCTAGGCTGTCCCTCATGATGATCCTGCATTGTTTCAAGCTGATAGTTCAAACTAACCACCACAGCTACATACCATAAAGCTAATAAAAAAAAAACCCAGTAAAATAAAAGTAACAACAACAACAAAAAATCATGCCCTTCAATAAAACATTAGACAGGAAAGGTGGAACCAGTCTTTGCTGTCTATGTTGGCACTAACAGTGGTGAAGAACACCTGCTCTTGCAGAGCACCCAGGCTCGAGTCCCAGCCCCCATGTGGTGGGTCACAACCCATAACATCGGTTCCAGGGAGCTGATACTCTCTTCCGAACTCCGTGGGCACCAGGCACATGTGTAGTACACATACATACATAACTTAGGCCAAGTACTCATACACATAAAATAAATCTTAAAAAAAGATCTGCTTATAAGCTTATGATATGGAGCTGAAGAGATGGCTCAGTAGTTAAGAGCATTTGTTGCTCTTCTGGAGGACTCAAGTTTGATTTCCAGCACCCATGGTGGTCCTCAGTCACCTGGAACTCCCATTCTTGGATTTCCTCTTCTGCTTTCATGGCTCCTGCATGCTTGAGGTACACATAAACTCAACAGAGGCCAAATACATAAAATAAATCTTAAAATGCAAACACACATGAGAGAGAGACAGACTGACTGGTATAAGAAACAAAGCCCTAGGTTGAAGCAGCTCTGAGAACCCAGTGCCTCTAGATAGTGGAACTTTTGAAAGCAATAGTCTTTTTCTCACTTTTTGCTTTTTGAGACAGGATCTCATTCTGTAACCCTGGCTGGCCTGGAACTACAACATAGTTCCAACAGTGTCTCCTGATGTGTATGAGAATCACTGTCTCTTGTTGAGGGAAGTCCAGAGGCAGGCACAGGCTGACATGAGCATAAACTGTCTGAGTGCATGGATCTTGAGACTTTTGTTCATAGAGTAAACATGTGTCCAGCTGTGTCTGTGCTTTGCATTCTTGTTAACCATAAGAACTTCCACACTTGTGCTTTCAGTTCGGGGATAAAGGCTTTTCATCCTTCTGCAAGCAGTTTTCCTACTCCACTGCTTCATGTGCACCATAAAGGGAGGAAAAATGAGGAGAGTGGCCGAGAGGGGAACCTCAGTACAGACAACCTGATGCGCGGAGCTTCTGCAGAAGAACTCCTGGCACAGTGTCTGTCCAGCAGTCTGCTGGAGGAGAAGGAAGAGAACAAAAGGTGGGTCTGCCCCCTTCCTGTGCATGTGTGCCACTCATTCCACCATGACAAGTGGGTAAGGCAAGACAGCCAGTGGTAGAGGAGCAGCTGGGCCAGCAAGGGCTATAATGATGGGACTGTTTTAAAAGAGAAAAGGAAGGAAGACGTTTATAAGTAAAAGCTTGGGACTAGAGAGATGGCTCAGAGGTTAAGAGCACTTGCTGCTTTTCCCAAAGGACCCAGTTTGGTACCCACACCCACATCAGACGGCTCATAACCATCTGTAACTCCAACCTCACAGAATCTGATACATCTGGCTTCTCTAAGCACTCGTGTATTCACAGATGTATACACACATACACACACACACACCTATACATAGTGAAAAATACTTTTGTTTTTTCTTTTTTTAAAAATTTTTTTAATTGTTTTTATTGAGCTATATATTTTTCTTCACTCCCTTTTTCTCCCCTCCCCTTCTGCCTTCTTCCATGGTCCCCATGCTCCCAATTTACTCAGGAGATCTGTCCTTTTCTACTTCCCATGTAGATTAGATCCATGTATGTCTCTCTTAGGGTCCTCATTATTGTCTAGGTTCTCTGGTCTAGGTGAACTATAGACTGGTTTTTCTTTGCTCTATGTCTAAAAGCCACTTATGAGTGAGTACATATGATGTTTGTCTTTCTGGGTCTGGGTTACCTCACTCAATATGATGTTTTCTAGATCCAGCCATTTGCCTGCAAATTTCAAGATGTCGTTATTTTTATTCTGCTGTATAGTACTCCATTGTGTAACTGTACATTTTCCTTATCCATTCTTTGATCGAGGGGCATTTAGGTTGTTTCCAGGTTCTGGCTATGACAAACAATGCTGCTATGAACATAGTTGAGCACATGTCTTTGTGGTAGGATTGAGCATTCTTTGGGTTGCTCAATAGTGGTATTGCTGGGTCTTGAGGTAGGTTGCTTCCTAATATTCTGAAAATTGTCATACTGATATCCAAAGGGGCTATACCCACTAGCAATGGAGGTGTGTTCCCTTTACATCCTCTCCAGCATAAGTTGTCATCAGTGTTTTTGATCTTGGCCATTCTTAGAGGTGTAAGATGGAATCTCAGAGTTGTTTTGATTTGTATTTCTCTGATGGCTAAGGATGTTGAGCATTTCCTTAAGTGTCTATCAGCCATTTTAGATTCCTTTGTTTAGGTCTGTACCCCATTTTTTTTATTGGATTATTTGTTCTTTTGATGACCAATTTCTTGAGTTCTTTGTATATTTTGGAGATTAGACCTCTGTCTGATGTGAGGTTGGTGAAGATCTTTTCCCATTCTGTAGGCTGCTGTTTTGTCTTGTTGACTGTGTCCTTTGCTTTACAGAAGCTTTTCAGTTTCAGGAGGTCCCATTTATTAATTGTTTCTCTCAGTGTCTGTGCTGCTGGGGTTATATTTAGGAAGTGATCTTCTGTGCCAATGCATTCAAGTGTACTTCCCACTTTCTCTTCTATGAGGTTTAATGTGGTTGGTTTTATGTTGAGGTCTTTGATCCTTTTGGACTTGAGTTTTGTGCATGGCGATAGATAGGATCTATTTTCATTCTTCTACATGTTGATATCCAGTTATGCCATCACCATTTGTTGAATATGCTTTCTTTTTTCCATTTTATATTTTTTGCTTTTTTGTCAAAAATCAGGCGTTCATAGGTGTGTAGATTGATGTCTGGGTCCTCCTGTCTGTTTTTATGCCAGTACCAGGCTGTTTTCAGTACTGTAGCTCGGTAGTAGAGTTTGAAGTCAGGGATTGTGATACCTCCAGAAGTTCCTTTATTGTACAGGATTGTTTTGGCTATCCTGGGTTTTTTGCTTTTCCATATGAAGTTTAGTATTGTTCTTTTAAAGTCTGTGAAGAATTTTGCTGGGATTTTGATGGGCATTGCATTGAATCTGTATATTGCTTTTGGTAAGATTGCCATTTTTACTATGCTAATTCTGCCTACCCAAGAGCATGGGAGATCTTTCTATTTTCTGGTGTCTTCTTCAATTTCTTTCTTCAAAGATTTAAAGTTCTTGTCATACAGGTCTTCCACTTGTTTGGTTAGAGTTACTCTGAGATATTTTATGCTATTTATGGTTACTGTGAAGGGTGATATTTCTCAGATTTCTTTCTCAGCCCATTTATCTTCTGTGTAAAGAGGGCTATTGATTTTTTTTTTTTTTTTTTTACTTAATCTTATACCCTGCTTGTTTTTTTATCTTTCAAGACAGGGTTTCTTTGTGTAACTCTGGCTGTTCTGGAACTAGCTTTGTAGACCAGGCTGGCCTTACATTTATAGACCTGGGATTAAAGGCATGGGTCACCACCACCTGGCTCTAAAAGTAATTTTTAAAAAGTATAAGCTCTTAAAAGATGGCCATGCTCTAGATAGAATGTTTCTAAGGTTTATCATTCAACATTGGCTTCGTTGTTTATTATTTTAACAGTCTATGTTCAGTTTTCTAGAGGAAAATATGTTTAGCTAAAGCCTATTTAACTTCTACCATGACCTTTGGCCGCTGGAGGGCCTGCGGCTTCAGTGGATCATTTCCTACTAGGTGGGAGGAGCTCCTCTGAGTAACTCAACTTCCCTTCCTCTGTTCCGTCCTTTTCTGTCCTCACTGGATGGTCTTTTTACTGAGAGATAGAATTGGGAGATAGACGTTTGTAAAGGTCATCTTCCTCCCACCACTGCCTGCCCTCTCTCCCCAGCGGAGTATCGTGTGCCTGCTACACCTCACCTGCGGTTGCTGGAGCTGAGCACTCGGTCCCTAGTCGTGGTCAGCTCGCCCCTGGTTGCTGGAGCTGAGCACTCGGTCTCTAGTCACGGTCAGCTCGCCGTGGGTTGCTGGAGCCAAGCACTTGGTCTCTAGTTGCCATCAGCTCGCCCCGAGCACTCCATCTCTAGTCGCGGTCAGCTCGCCGCGGGTTGCTGGAGCCGAGAATTCCGTCTCTAGTCGCTATCAGCTCACCCCCAGTTGCTGGAGCCAAGCACTCTGTCTCTAGTCGCCACCATCAGCTCGCCCCTCGGTTGCGACTTCACTTCCAGCCTCCTCATAGCACCCAGCCCCTAGGGCTCCCTGAGACATTGCCCTTCCCTCCACTCGATCATGCAAATCCTGCAGACATACGGACACATCTTTCTATGTGGCCTCAGTTCTCTCGCCACCACTGCATGCTTCTCCTTTAATAGTAAAACTGTAAATAAAGCCAGAGGTGTTAGTCATTGCTCGTCCCTTTTGTCTTTTCAGCCTGCACACTTGAACCTGGTCATGAGCTTTCCAGGGCTCGATGTTTCTCATTCTGAGATGTCCTCCTGTTTCAGGTTTGAAGAGCAACTCCAGCAGTGGGTATCTCAAGACTCACAGGCATTCGCAGAGTCAACTTGCCTTCCTCTCTACCTTCCTCAGACACTCATATCTTTCCCTGACACTATCAAAACTCAGACTGTGCTGAAAACACCCACAACAAGAAGACCTCAGGTGAGAACAGGGGGGCATTTGACATGTACAGAATTAAAGACTGAGAGGATGTGCCAGCCTCAGGGGACCATGCCTTTAATCCCCGCACTCCAAAAGTGTGAGGCCAGCCTGGTCTATACGGTGAGTTCCAGGCAGTCAGGGCTACACAGGAAGCCTGGAACAGTGTGTTAGATTCATCATGTGATGCATTAACACATGGAAGTTAGACCTTTAAACTTCATATGCCAATGTTACTAAGTTCCTACCTGTGAAATAAATGGAGAGGAGACCTAAATACAGTAAAAAACTGACTAGGGGCTAGGAATGTAGTCAGTTGGTAGAGTGCTTACCTGGCATGTAGAAAGCTGTGGGTTCATTCCCTAGCATTGAATAAACGGTGTACCTAAAATCCTAGAGTTGAAGGCAAGGAGGATCAGAAGTTCAGGGCCATTCTTGGCCACAGAGCTCACTGAAGGAAAGAACAGAGCAAACCCATACCTGTGCCTATGTGCATTAAACAGAGTAACTATGGCATTGTCTTAGCTGCTTTTTTTACAGCTGACTAGACAACATGACCAAAAGTAACTTGGGGGAGGAAAGGGCTTGTTTCACTCCACATGATGGTTCATCAGCAGGGCAGTCAGGGAGGGAACCCAGAGGTGGGAACTGATGCAGGTTCCGTGTATGAGTGCTGTCACCAGCTTGCTCCTCCTGGTTTGTTCAGCTTGCTTGCTTTTAGCACCCAGGACCACCAGCCCAGGGATGACACCACCCACAGTGAGCTGGACCCTCCCCCATCAATCATGAAAATGTGATGGAGGTGTTTTCTTAATTTGGAGGAGGTGCCTTCCTCCACAGTTGACTAGATTATGTTAAGGTGACGTAAAACTAGCCAGCATGATTGGCTATTTGTCAGCTTGACCCAGACACACTGCTGTCCAACCAGGACCTCTTCTCTTTGATTTTTCTTCATCTAAGGTTGCATGTTAATATGAATATCACAGTATAAAACATTTCAAATTTTAAAAGTCTCACAGTCTTTAACAATTTAAACACTTTCCATGTGGTGGTGGTAAACACATTTAATCCCAGCACTCGGGAGGCAGAGGCAGGCGGATCTCTGTGAGTTCGAGACCAGCCTGGTCTACAAGAGCTAGTTCCAGGACAGCCTCCAAAGCTACAGAGAAACCCTGTCTCGAAAAAAACAAAAACAAAACAAACAAACAAACAAAAAACAAAAAAAGAAAAAACCAAAACCAAACCAACCAACCAAAAACATTTAAATATTTTTAAACACTTTAAAAGTTCTATCTCTTTAAAACATCCAAAGACTCCCTAAAATATTCAGAATCTCTGTAAAATAGCCAAAGTTTCTGTAAATATCCAGTCTCTTTAAATTTCCAAAGTCTCTTTGAAAGTTAAAAGTCTCTCAACTATGGGTACTTGTAAAATAAGAAATGAGTTACATATATTCTTATTCCAAGAAGGAAGAATAGGGCACAGTCATAATCGTCAGGTGAACCCAGAGTCCGACCGTGTAAGCTTGGTGTCAGCCTTCTGGCATTCACTCACGACCTTCTGGGCTCCATGGAAATGCTTAGGCAGCTGTCTGTAGCCCATGCAGTTTGTCTCTTAGGCTCAGACTGGCTCCACTCCACAGCTGCTGCTTTCCCTGGTGGTCATCTCCACTGCAGCTGCTGTCCCTGCTGGTCATCTCCACTGCAGCTGGGCTGCTCCTTCACCAGTAACTTCTTTCTCTTGGGCTCTCTTCAGGGACTCTAACCCTTTCACATGGTACCAAGCCTTTCCTCACCATGACCTGTTTAATCCTGGGCCTTCTACTGTGGTTGAGAGGACCAGCAGCCTGGTCTGGCCTGGCCTTCACTGTGCCAAGCCTCAGCTGCTCTTCATGATCCCTTCATACTTTCAAAACCAGTATCAGCTGGGAGAGTCTTACACTGCCAGGTTCAGCTCCCTCTGGACCACAGCTTCTGTTTGCTAAGCCCGAGTAAACACAGATTTCACCTCAGTGATGCTGGTCTCTTCTTAATCACAGCTGGCTCTTCAGTCCCAGCTGACAGCATCCATTGTCCTAGCAAAGTGAAGGTTTCACTATATCATACAAACAACCCTAATAGAGAATTTGAGGGACTCACAAACTTCCTCCAATTTCACAAGCCAGACCTTCATCTGCACTACTCCCAGCATTGTCTTCTAAGTTCCCACAGCAATTCATTAAACTCTGAACACTAAAAGGCTTTTCTAGTTCAAAGTTCCAGAGTATTTCCACAATCCTCCAAAAATACAAGGTCAGGCCCATCACAGCTATACCCCAAGGCCTGGTAACTAATTTCTTAATTAGAGTTTCTGTTGCTGTCATAAAACACCATGACTGTAAGCAACTTGGGGAGGAAAGGGTTTATTTCCTCTTCACTTTGGATGTAGTCCATCATCCAAAGAAATAGCTGTAGGAACTCAAACAGGGCAGGAGCTGATAGAAAGGCCATGGAGGAAGCAAGCTGCCTACTGGCCTGCTTCCATGGCTCGCTCTGTCTGCTTTTTTATAGAACCCAGGACCACCAGCCCAGGGGTGACCCCACCCACATTGATTTGGGCCCTCCCACATCAGCCACTAAATAAGAAAATGTCCTACAGTCTTGCCCACAGGCCAGTCTTGAAGGGGCATTTTCTCAGCTGAGTTTCCCTCTTCCATAATGACACTACCTTAAAACTAACCAGCACAGATAGGAAGAGTAACTCCTGTCCGGGACCGCATAACTGTCTGAACCGTGGCACTCACCAGACTCAATCCTGGCCTTAACTTTCCCTAAGGAAACTTAATAAATGAAGAATATAAGCTCACAGAAGTCAGCTTCACCCTAGAATAGTTGCTTTTCCGGGCTCCAAAGCATCTCCATGTTTTTCTTGGGGGCTAAGGAAGCAAATGTAATCTAACTGAAGACACATGCTGCAGGACAGGTGAGAAGGTGTTTCTGGAGTGGTTTAAGAGCCCTCAGTAAGAGGAAGATAAATTAAGACAACACACTGTTCCCACTTGTAAGTCTGATTAATACTTTAAAATTGTCTTCTCTTTGACTCACTGTGAGACATAGAGGTGTAACCCCAGCATTTTGGAGATGGAAGCAGGAAGATAAGAGTTCAAGGCCAGCCTCTACTACTTAGCAAGTTTGAGGCTATTCTGAACTATTCAAGCCTTTCTCAACACTAACCCCCAGAACTACTTAGGCTCTTTGACTAATTCTCTCCAAAGAACTTGCCAGATAAAATTCAATGTACAAAAGTTTTCACTGTGGTATCAGATGTATGTGTAGCCAAGACATCCCAAGCAGTTCCTGTCCATAGGGTACTATATGCGTAGTAGCTGAAGCTGGGAAATGTAGGGTAGATACCCAGGGAGGGTTCTGTTGAGTTCAAGAGACTCCAAATGATGTAAACATGAATCAGGTGTGATGCCTTCACAGACGACTACTTTTGGCTTTCTTATTCAACTAGAATGCAGGGGCAGGGGAGCAATTGCAGTTCTCAGAGATATCAGACATGTCGCTAACTGGAAGGCTGAAGCACCTGGAAAGGCTGATTCGAAGTTCAAGGGAAGAAGATGTTGCCTCTGAGCTCCACCTGTCTGCACTGCTGGACATGGTGGACATTTGAACAGTCTGACATGCGAAGTGTTTTTTTCCTTTGTAATGTTTTCCTTTGTTTTTAACCAAATTATGTTATGCTCAGATGCTTGGTGTCCTGTCGGAAATGAGATTATCAATTATGCAAATAAACTATTGAGTCATCCGAGATCCTTCTTAGTTTTTGAATAAAAGGCAGTGTGATGTCTTTAATAGTATTTGTGTTGTGACCTTAGACTGGCACTCCCCAGAAAATCCTCTGAGGAAGTTTTTGTAAGTGTCTGGTTTTCTGTACATATACATTTTGAGAATTTCATGTATAAGTATACTGTATTTACATCATTTCAGCCCCTCCCTCCACCTGCACACTCTGGAATTCCTGACCTAGTCTGCTATAATGGTTGTTACATATATATACATATGCATATAATCTACTGAGTCTATATTATGTTGCTGATGTGTATATGTGTTTAGGGCTGACCATCTGGAATTGGAGAACCTATTACAGGTCCTCCCTGAAGAAAACTGATCCTCCCCTGGTAATCCATTGACTGCTTGTACTGTTTGAATAGATGATTAATTTTCTTAGGAAAGTCTCTGACCTTGGTGTGCTAGACATCAGAAATGCAGGGACAAGGTCAACTCTGCTCATCAGGAGAGCCAGCAGACCTATGCATATATACATATGTACATGCATACATACTTACACATATACATACATGCTGTTGTGGTTTGAAAGAAAATGGCCCCCAAAGGGAGTGGCACTCTTTGGAGGTGTGGCTTTGTAGGAGTAGGTATGGCCTTGTTGGAGGGAGTGTGTCACTGTGGGGGTTGGCTCTGAGGTCTCATATATGTTCAAGTCATGCACAGTGTCAGATTACTTTCTGTTACTGGAGAGTAAAGATGTAGAATTTTCAGCTCCTTCTCCAGCACCATGTCTGCTTGCACACCACCATGTCCTGACATGATAATAAATCTCTAAACTGCAAGCTATAGTGGTATGTTATTTGTGTTTTAATAAATAAAGCTTGCCTGAAGATCAGAGGGCAAAGCAGCTGTACAGGTCAGGCAGTGGTGACACAAGCTTTTAATCCCAGGACTCGGGAGACAAAAGCAGACGGATCTCTGTGAGTTCAAGGCCATCCTGGGCTACAGAAGATTGAATCTGTCTAAAAGAAAAACAGCTCACACAAAGGTGATTCCAGTACCTGGGATCACATGCCTTTAATCCCAGCACTAGGGAGGTGGAGACAGAGCGATATGGTTGGGTGGAGAGACGAATATAAAGGGGAAGAGACAGGAACTCAGTGGAGTATGGAGCCCGAGGACTCATGGAAAAGGATCTCACCCCTTCAGTCAGAAGATTTGGTAGAGGTAAAAGGTCTCTAGTGGCTGGCTACTTTGCTTTCCTGATCTTCAGGTTGAACCCCAATATCTGTCTCTGAGTTTTTATTATTTATGCTACAGAAAGCTAGCTCTGTTTTCCTTTCTAAGAGCTGCTGCGGCCATGTTGTCTCTTCACAAATAGAACCCCTAACTAAGACACATACATGCATATGTACATTTTGGAAGATGTGTATGGGTACATACATATTTAATGTAACTAGATGATTTTGAGAGTGTAGCATACATGAGAAAGCATGATGAAAGCCTAGAGTCACATGAAAGGAACAGGCCAGCAGGCTCAGAATATATTCAGAGGGCCATGGGAATCAGTTGTGGAAGAACATTAGGCAGAAGTGACCTGGTCCTGTAAAAACAGCATGTGGAAGCCAGGCGGTGGTGGTGCATACCTTTAATCCCAGCATTCTGGAGGCAGAGGCAGTTTGAGGCCAGGCTGGTCAACAGAGCTAGTTCCCAGGAAGCCAGAGCTGTTACACAGAGAAACCCTGTCTCTAAAAAACAAAATAAACAAAAAACGTGGAAGGGATGGCTTGGCAGTTAAGAACACTTGTGAGAGAAGAATTTAAAAAAAAAAAGGAAGTGTTTTTGCAGAAGACTGGTTTTTGGTTTCCAGCACCACATGGTGGCTTATAACCATCTGGAACTCCATTGACCCCTGCAGGTACCATGCATATGGTGCACTACATGAGTGCAAAACACCCATTCATGTAAATAAAATGGCATTTTGCAAGGAAGGGAAGAAGTATTAATAAACTTGATGTTCACCTTTCTTACACTGTGCACTAAACATTTCCAGATTATCATCCTACAGCCCCTAATACTGCATTCAAGAAGAGTATGTAGCATCTCTGGTTCTCTTAAACCTCTGACACAGATGATGACCCTCCCACTACACCTGGTTCTTGTTTCATTGAGCGCAAAAGCTCTAAGAAGAAAGCCTATCTCACCATCAAAACCATCAGCAAGTCTCTCTCTTTCCCAAGCAAACACTACATCTTTAGGCTTTAAAACATTTTTATTATGTGTATCTTAACGGAAACTTTACATTTTGTACGTGTGGGCAAGTGTGTGCTACAGTGCATGCGAAGGTCAAGTTGTCCCTCTGACTTCCATGTAAGTGTGGTAGCAGATCATAGGACAATCTTCAGGGTCAGTTCTCTCCTTCCACCATACGGGATCTGGGAATTGAGCTCCGATCATCAGACTTGGAGACAAGCACTTTTACCCACTGAACCATCTTGCGGGCACAAATATATCTGTGTGTCTGCACGTGTGTATGTGCACTCGTGATGTGAAGGGCTCAGAAGACAACTTTTAGGAGCCAGCTCTCACTTTCCATCCTTCTGAGGCAGGGGCTCTCATCTGTGGGGCTGTACCATATATCCCAGGCTAGCTGACCCTTGAACTTCCAGCCAGTTCATTTTATTTCATTTTATGTGTTTTGTCTGCATGAATGCCTATGTACCATATGCATATCTAGGGCCCATAGAGGCCAGAAGAGGGTGTGGGACCCCCTGGAACTGGAGTTCTATATGGTTACAAGCCACCATGGGGTATTGGGACTCACACCCAGGTTCTCTGGAAAAGCCACTAGTGTTCTTAACCTCTCCAGTCCTTCCAGGAAATTCTTCTCTCCATCTCCCATCTCCTGATAGGGGTGCCAGGATTACAGATGCACACCACTGCTTCCTGCCTCATGGGGGTTTTAGGGATCACACTCAGGTTGTAATTTTGTGTGTCAAGTGCTTTTACCTGCTAAGTCATCTCACCAGGTTTCCCTACCTCAGTGAGACAGTTTATTAATAAAGACTTGCCATTATTTTTTAAACATTTATTTATTATGTGTTACATTTCTATTGCTGTAATATGGCACCATGACACAGGCAACTTATAAAAGAAATCATTTATTTGGAGTTTTTAGAGGGATGGAATTCACGACATCATAGCAGGGAACATAGCAGTAAGCGGTAAATTTATACCACACCTCCAGTGTTACACCTCCTCCAAGGCCATACCTCCTAATCCTTCCCAAACAGTTCCACCAACAGGGAACCAATTATTTAAATGCACATCAGGGGAAACATTGTTTTCTCCTTCCATTTGGGTTTTGAATTTAGCTAAGGCTTTTATCATTCACTTAGACCATGAAACCCAATATGGACAAGTTCAACAGAACTGCCATATACAGGCTGCCCATGCATGCTTCAACATTGCCATGGCATAAATTTCATTTCATTCAAAAGGCTTTTATGGTTGGTGGCAAGCAGTCCTATCTGTTGAGCCATCCTGTAGGCTCCTTAATGTCACTCTTTCACCTTGGTTTAATCATGACATTATTTTCCTACAACAAAAGACTTAGGTCTCAGTCTGGAGAGATGGCTCAGTGGTTAAGAGCTTTGCTTGCTCTTCCAAAGGTCCTGAGTTCAACTCCCAGCAACCACATGGTGGCTCACAGCCATCTGTAATGAGCCTTGGTGCCCTCTTTTGGCCTGCACTGTATACATAATAAATAAATCTTTTTTTTTTTTTGGTTTTTTCGAGACAGGGTTTCTCTGTGGCTTTGGAGCCTGTTCTGGAACTAGCTCTGTAGACCAGGCTGGTCTCGAACTCACAGAGATCCGCCTGCCTCTGCCTCCCAAGTGCTGGGATTAAAGGAGTGCGCCACCACCGCCTGGCCAAATAAATAAATCTTTAAAAAAGACTTAGGTCTCATATCTTCCCTATAGCATACATACATATATCCCTCTCTCTCAGGTGGTCTGCTATGTAGCTCCGGCTGGCCAAAATCGCAATTCTCCTGCCTCAGCCTCTGAAGTGCTGGGATTATAGTCATGTGCCACCATGCCCAATGTCTTCCAGGCCAGTTGCCTCAGAGAAATTTTTAGTCCTGTCTCAAGCTCTCTGTTGGAATGTGAGAGGCAGGACCAGGTTCCCCTACACGTGTAGGCTTTCAATCCCCCTGCTTTTGGTGACCCCAGCCACACTTTATGCCCCATTCTGATCTGCTCTGTACTTGGTCATTCAGGCTTCCACCCAGGCAGGGGGATGACACTGTAGTAATGTTCCTTCGAGTTTTCCACCACTCCCCCCAGTTTCTGCACTTCAGGGTTCATTGGCAGGAACTGTCACTTTCCTGTTGGCTTTACATATATATATATACATACACACACATGTGGTTTGCTGAATCAGTCACTCCTCCATCCATTTCCAGCCTTTATAATTTTCCTCTGTCTTAAAATCTTTTCTAAAGTTGAGGCTGTCACACATGCATTCCCGTGTTTCATTTAAACCCATCTAACTCTTTTCCTATCTCCCGTTTCCACTTATGTTGCCGGTTTTTATGTCTTTTGACTAGAGTATGGACAGGAAATACAGGGCAACTCTACATCCAGCCTGGTGTTTTTAAACTAGAAATTTATTTCCATGTCACTAGACTTTTCTTGTCTCCTAAGATAGCAGCTCAGTCACTACTTACTTTCCCACAGGCAGTCAACAATTCCCACCAGCTTCATTTTATAATCCCTTCAGAGCTTCAATACAATCAGGTCTTCACGTGTTTCTTGACCCGTTCACTAGTTTTCTTCCTCGACAGACCAGGAAAGATTGGTACCTCAGAGCTCACCCTAGGGTGTCTCGAGTGGGTTTCTAGTTGATCTTAGCCCATCTCATGATTCCAAATGCCACCTGATCAGATTCCTCTCTCTGGACTTTGCTGAATGACAGTCAGCGTAACACTTCCACTTGGATGGCTAATATCCGTCATACCATATCCCCAGTGCAAGCTGAAATTTCCAAGCAAGCCTTTCCTCTTTTCATAAACAATGGCTCCTCTGATCTCTTACTTCTATGCCTAGTTAAGGCCTTACCCCTTGGTCTATCTTATAACCCTTGGGCTCCAGAATCTTTGTCAGCCACCAAAGCTCTCCCAGTCTTCATATGGCTAAGGAGGTAATCTGTATATTGCCTTCCTTGTCAAGGGAAGCTCACTCTGTACCTAGCTGTCCAGGTCCCAAACTTGAGAGTCTTCTGCATTTAGTTTATAGAACAAGATAAAAGTGGTACAAGCTGAGAGAAACATTTCTTTCTGATGCTTGTCTCTAGACATTTATCTGTGTGAATTTGCAGATGGACTTGACGTTTTTCTTTCTTAGATATTTAAAAGTTTGACATTTTATTCATAAGATGTCTAATCCAGCAGTGCACTGCCTACATGTCTCGTGCCTGAAGTCAGAAGAGGGCATCAGGAATTATAGATTGTCGTGAGCTGCCACGTGGGTGCTAGAAACCAATTCCAGGTCCTCTTCAAGAGTAGCAAGCACTGTTAACCACTGGACCCTCTCTCCAGGTCCGACACCAACCGCCTGTGGCAAGGCTGTCATTATGATGCCATTATGATCTTGTATCTTTAGAAGTTTCTAAGTTGGGCTAGGAAGAGGTTAGTGCTCCTGACTAGCCATCTAAAACTCCAAGAGTGCATCTTGGGAAGGTGTGTGGGATGTTCTCTATCTCCAACTTCTTCCTCTGATTTGTGGTACACGGCCTCTTCAAGTTTCACAAGGGCAGCGGTTGGAGGGCTGGGTGCACGAGGCTATCTGGTTTGGGTAGTTGTAACAAGGTTTGCACTCCGTAGGGCAGATGAAGCCGTAATGAGCCGCTGTGGGTTCTTGGCGCTCTATCTTCAGTACTCTGGTTGTCCCTGCATGCCAGCAATGCTTCTCAAGTCTCCTCCATTTCTACATTGTTCCTTACTGTTAGTTTCTGCCTAACACCACAGGATTTCCTGCTTTCCTCCCTATGTTCAAGCATAATCAAAGCCTTCTCCCCCCCGCCCCCCCCCCAGCCCCTTTAGCTGTTGAGATCCCAAGCCCCAGTATCTTGAGTTCGGGCTAAGAAGGTGGAGCTCCCTTCCCTCCCCACCCCCCACGCTGCTGGCAGCTAGGAAGTTAAGGCTGCCTTGCCAGCCTTGACCATGCCTTTCACCTAGTCCCTATCAGAAGCTGTGCCTAGTGGCCCTCTTCCAACCACGTCATCAGTTTACTCCGTAGACTCAAAGCCCCTGCCCCATGGTGGTCCCATCCTTGGGACCTTGACTTCCTGCGTGGCCCCTGTTGACCACTGATCAACGCTAGTTTATTCCGCTCTCACCTCACGCCATTCTAGTCTCCTCGGTGCTTCTCCTGAAGCTCCCGTGGCTTCCGCGGCCTCTTTCCTGCAGGTGTCGGAGGGGCCATTCTTGACCCGCCCTAGAGAACTCCCTCTCTGAACGTCCAGGGTAAGCCGTTCAAGGCCACGCCCCTCCTATAGGCCCCGCCTCCCAGCTCTTCCCGTCCCCCTCGGGCCCCGCCTCTTGGGAGCCTGGCGGCGTGGGGCGGCGGGCGCTCAACCACTGCGGTTGCGGTGCGGCTGTCGTGCTCACTTTCGTGATGCTCTGATTGGCTGCGCTAGCATCGGCCCACCCAGCTCTTCCGGTCGGCCCAGGCTCGCGCCTGCGCAGTGCGCTAAGCTGTCAGTAGGTAAGGTGCTGGCAAGCCGGTGGCCGAGAGTGCGGCGCTGTCATGACAGAGGGCACGTGAGTCCCGGACCCTGGGCCTCCCGCGGGTGCTGCAGGGACGCGGCAGGGCGGTGGCAGGGAAGGTGCCCGGACAGCAGCAGGGTGGCATGGCGGGTGGCTCTGCGTGCCTGAGTTGCAGGCAGCTCCACCTGGGTGGAGCCTAACGACCGCTGCTTTACTGTCGCTGGCCCGCTCAGGTGTCTGCGGCGGCGAGGGGGACCCTATAAAACTGAGCCGGCCACTGACCTCACCCGCTGGCGGCTCCGCAACGAGCTGGGTCGGCAGACATGGACGTATTTCCCAGCGGAGGACGACCCCGGTCGAGAACAGACCGGGCTGGAGGCCCACTCTTTGGGACTGGACACAGTAAGTGATGTGATTCGGATTGTTTTGGATTATTTTGTATCTTCCGCCATCATCCTCAGGCGCCATCTCACCCCAAGCCTGGAAGTGACCACAGACCAGCCTTTGCCTCGTCTTTCCTGAGCCAGAGCCCTGAAACAGGAGAGAGCCTTGTTCAAAAAGGCTCTCCAGCAAACAGAGTATATGTGAGTGTAGTGTAACACGAAGAAAAGCTCAACATAAAGGGATGGGGAAGGACGAAGTGCAGGTAATGGACTCGACTTATGAAAGAAGGTGTAAAGCCAGGTGGATTTGCCGTTTTTGTTCTGGGTAGTGTATTAATGCATAAAATGCATTGGGACTGAGAGTATAAAATTTAAGGTTGAGCTTCACGGCTTCTTTTTCAAATGCCAAGTTCGTTAGAATAGACTTTGTGTCTGACTCATTTTGGTGTGTGATGTTTTTATTTATTTGCAATAATGAAGCTTACAGTTTTTATAGAGCAGTGTGAACCTGGGCATGGGGCATTTCTGTAATCCCAGCTACTCAGGAGGCTGTGGCAGGATCTGTGTTTGAGATATGCCTTGGTAACTTAGTTAGACTTTGTCTCAAAGCAAAGAAGCTGGGTGTGGCTTTAATCACAGTGCTCAGGAGCAGAGGCAGGTGGGTCTCTGAGTTGGAGGCCAGTCTGGTCTACAAAGCAAGACTGGGTCAGGCCTGGCTACCACATCTCAAAACAGCAGCAAACAAGCAAAGCAAAAGAAGTGATGAGCAGCTCAGTGATTGAATGTTTACCTAAGTTCAACCTCCAAAACAGAAACAACAACAGCAACGAAAAGTGTGGTGACTTGGGGACCATGCCCCCTTGCAGAGACATGAATTGAAGCAGCCCTGTTGCTTCAATCCCTTCATCCCAGAGACCTGTGGAAGAAGTTGCCCTAATTTGATTTTATTTTGAGCACTCTACTTTGATAAAATCTTTGATTTGTAAGAGAATTACAAAGATGGGTGTGATTTTGTTAGTATTTACTGTTTGGTTTAATCTTAATAAAAGCTTCTCCACTGACGCAAGAAACTCCAATCAAACCAGATTAGACCAAGTTAAAATGCCTTTGTTTAATAAATCTGGCACTCTCGGGTGGACCAAGAAAGCATGGCGGGGAGAAAAGCCCACGCAAACCCAAAATCACGTTTCTTTCTCTGGCACAAGCCTTAATAGCCTATGGGAGGGGTCAACGCTTGGCAGGCTGGGTGTTGACGCCCAGACCGGGGCAACTCCCAGGCCAGGGGCTTCCAGTCATCTGTAAGGTGAAGTACTTGGGCCTGAGGTTGTTGTGTACGTCCACGTGTGTATGGAACTTAGCCAGTCATAGAACAGTTAGCTAACAGGCTTCCTGTGAGTCCTGGCCACCAGTTGGGAAAACCTGCTCTGGTGATCCGCTACGCTATTATGTAGGCCCTGTCTGAGAAGGTCCCCTCAGTATCACTTGGGCATCCATGCCCTACCATATGCTCTGTGCTGTGTTTATTTAAGATGTTTTGAAGTTTTGAAGAAATTTGCAGATGGGTGATTGGAAGGTAAATGATGTCAACATAGAATTGCATTTTTATACCCACATGGCAGCTCACAACTGTCTGAAAATCCAGTTCTGGGGGATCTGACACCTTCACACCAATGCACATAAAATAAAGTTAAATAAAATAAAAAATATTTAAAAAAAAAGAATTGCATTTTTACTTTGCTGACGTGATCGTGTCATCAAAGACTTGTCTCAGATTGAAACAATTCAAAGTTTTAAAGTAAATTAGATTCGTTATTTTCACATGGATTGTGAATGAGAAGGGTTCCTCAGGGCACCAGGCAACCTTAACTCTCATTTTTTTTTCTTTCCCTTTACAGAAGAATTATTTCAAAGACTTACCTAAAGCTCAAACAGCCCATGAGGGGGCCCTGAATGGAGTAACATTTTATGCCAAGCTGCAGGCTGAAGATGGACACTGGGCGGGTGATTATGGTGGACCACTCTTCCTCTTGCCAGGTAGGCACATGCTATCCTAACTCAAGGGGAAGGCTGTTCTGGATTGTCGGTGGGTGGGGGGCCTTCACCTACACTGGTAAAGCAGGCTGAAGCCCGGCAGTGCACTGGAAGAGCTCTGGGGGAGGGTGGCCTTGTATCCCAGTCATCTTACTGCCAGGGTAGGGAATGATGGCACAGCATGATTAGCCCAGGGTAGACTGGCGAATGCTCTAATAATGAAAGCAAAGGGGTCTCTTGGAGAGGGGGACGGGTACTCTTGAATCCCAGTGCAAGATGGCACTCTAGGTAGAAGGCCCAGACAGTGCCAGGGCACTGTAGATAGGCAAGGGTATTGGTGAGGAGCTGGTATCCATGTGTGTGCTGTTTGAGCACTCCAATATCCCTTGTGAGCTTGCTGTCAAACGGTGGCTGAGGGAGTTCTGGCAGGAGAACCACAGGTCCAGGTTGGTGAGTGGTAACAGGATTGCGTTTGAACACGCGGGTCTCTGATCTAGTTTAGGTGTGTAGGACTTTTTGCATCCTGGAAATGTTTCTTTAAAGAAACCCATATTCATACATCAAGACCCTTTTCCTCATTGAGTTTTAACTCTATCTCAGTAGCCTGAATTCTTAGGAGAATATGGGTTTGTTTCTATAGTAGCTGCCATATGATGCCCTTCCCATGCCATGTCATGGACATATGATATGGAGCTGCCCTGTGGATGTTGAAGATAGGAGTTGTGCACTCAAAGACCAGGCATGGAACAAAGGTTTCCTGTATAGTGTCGTCTATCCCCATATGTGCAAAGTGGCACATACATGTAAAAAGTTTACAAAACAGAACACTGAAATCTAAGCAATAACTATTATCCTGTCCGAGGTTGCCATTTTAGTATTTCAGTCCCAAGCAGATGTTAAAGCAAGACCTGGTCATCCTCTGCGGTCCCATTGATCTTGAATTGGCTCTTAATAAGGCCCTCAGCACTTGTGGGAGTCCTCTTCAAGGCTCTGCCGTGTTTCTCTGACCCAGACTATGGTATGGGTGTCAGGCATCACCACTTGGGCTCTGCAGGCCCTGGCCTGACAGTGTTAACTGTATTCTTCCTGGTGTTTCCAAAGTCATTTGGCCTAGGAAGAATGGCCTTTCTGGGAGATGGCATGGGAAGGAAAGCCACAGGGCAGCTGTGCGTCAGGATGGGTCCTTAAGAAGAAGAACTTGGGTTTAGTAGTGCTGAGCATCATTCCTAATGTGGGACATCCTTCTCACCACACAGGTCTCCTGATTACATGCCATGTGTCACACATCCCTCTGCCAGCTGGATACAGAGAGGAGATGATTCGGTACCTGCGATCAGTGCAGCTTCCCGATGGCGGCTGGGGCCTGTGAGTGTCCAATTGCACATATGTACCTGTGTGTGCTTGCATGTGTTTTTATGTAACTCTTGCTTGGGTTTCCAGGCAGCCGTTAAGAAGTGGGATAACTAACCATGGACCTAAGGGTGGGGTGGGAGAAAGCCTGGCGGGAGGAGAGCGGCTGCTACCTATGCAAAGCCTGACTAGGGTTTTCCCTCTAATGTTGTGAGTCTTGAGACTCACATGCCAAGTTAAAGCCGTGGTGTTTTAAAATTGTGGAGGCAGCAAATGTAGGGGGCCCCACAGACCCATCTCCACCTGCTTTTCTGATGTAGACATTCCGGGAGCAGAGGGGTAGGCAGGCCCTGCCCAACTAGTTTTGGAGCAATTGGCTCTCTCCTGCTGGGTGGACTAAACTTTCCCACAGCATGCTTCCTGCGTTGTCATGCTGTTAGGAGATATTTTAGTAGTCATTTCTAGGTGATCTTCACTGCCAGTATGATTTTATTTCTTAGAAATAGTGACAGATGACAGAAGCCCTTTTCCCACCAGTCTCATGTTTCCATTAGGCATGTTGAGGACAAGTCCACAGTGTTTGGGACCGCCCTGAACTATGTGGCTCTCAGAATCCTGGGTGTTGGGCCTGATGATCCTGACCTTGTACGTGCTCGGAACATTCTTCACAAAAAAGGTATGTCCTGTGTGGCATGTGGGGTTTGTGTCATCTGACACAATGAGCTCCTGTAAATGGGAATTAGTAAGATGCACCTCTCGTTGAAACACCGGGAAAAGCATGACTTAAGTGGAAACTGTTGAGCTGTGTAATGATTAGTAATATTAATAATAATTATTCATTTTTTAAAATTATTTTAAAAGACTCTTTTGGGTTTTTTGTTTGGTTTGTTCTTTGTTTTTTGAGTCATGGTTTCTCTGTGTAGCTCTGGTTCTCCTGGAACTCACTCTGTAGACCAGGCTGGTCTCAAACTCAGAGATTCATCTGCCTCTGCTTTGCGAATGCTGGGATTAAAGGTGTGTGCCACCACTGCCTGGCTGGAGACTTACTTACTTTTATGTGTATGGGTGTTTTGCCTGCACGTATGTCTGCACCACGTGTATGAAGTGCTCGTGAAGGCTAGAAGAGAGTGTCGGAGCCTCTGGGGTTGCTAGAGGTACAGACCTGCTAGCCGCCATGTGGCTTCTGGTAACTGAAGTCAGGTCCTCTGCAGTTTGTGCTTTTAACCTCTGAGCCCTAATTTTATTATTTTTAATTCATTATTTTCTGTGTGTGTTTGTTTTGTGAGGTGCGTGTGTGGATTGTGTGTGTGAGTGACAGTGCACATGGAGAGGTCAGAGGACAACTTTGTGGAGTTGATTCTCTCCTTTCATCTTTACCTGAGTTCCATGGAGCAAACTCAGGATACCAGGCTTGTGTGGCCAGTTCTTTGCTCACTTAGCACAGCTACAATTTGAGTATTGTTATGGTTTTGTTGTTTTGTGGGGGGCGGCAGGGTCTCATGTAGCCCAGGCAATCCTTGAACTTACCCTGTAACCAAGGTTGGCCTTGAACTTCTGATCTGCTTTTTCCTCCTGAGTGCTGGGGTTACAGACATGCACTACCATGCCTTATGTATGTAGTGCTGGGGTTACAGACATGCATTACCATGCCTTATGTATGTAGTGCTGGGGTTTGAACTCAGGGCTTTGTGCCTGCTAGAGAAGCATTCTACCAATTAAGTTTTATCCTTAGCTCAAAACAATTTGATATTTTATATTCTGCTTTCTTCATGAATTGGTAAAGATTTAAAGGTGCCATGCTAACACAGTACTTGTAGGACAGTTCATGATGTCTGCCTTCTGAAGGTGCACATCCCCAGTAAGGGCCCTGTTCAGCCCTCCTCACTTAACCTCTCTGGGCCTGGGCACGGTTACTTCTCAACGTGCCTGTGGGCTTTGGAGACCATTCCAACTCTAGCAGGCCCTGTGGCTCCCCTTGCTCTTAAAACAGAGTTTGTCTTGCATTTCCAGTCTGCAGCTCGTCATGTGGTCCCGTACCCTGCCTCTCCAGGACCTGCACTCCTTTCTGTCTTGCTCTTTGCTCCATGATCAAGGGTCTCCTTTCATTTGGTCAAAGTGGCTTCCTACCTCGAGGTTCCCATGCGCTCTGCCCTCTCATCCCACTGTCCACCTTCACCGCGCTGTCTTGAAAACTCCTCTTCACGCTCTCTCTCTGACTTCCCAGGCTAGGAGAAGTGCTCTGTGTGCCTTATGAAATTCTGCACTCTCCTTTCAAGTGTTTGCCCTTGTTGCGATTAAGTAAGTCATCATCAACCTCTGATGGTATTGATCGCGTGCTCTCAAAGTTTTCTCTGTTTCCCTATTGCTGTCTTGTTCTGAGGCCTGCCAGGAGGAGGAACGTGCTTGAACCATGCTTCAGCTAGCAACTTTCTCAGTCTTTCTAACTTTGACACATTTGGATTTAGGAGAGAACTTATAAAATGTGTATAAGTCAGTATTGCCATGTGCTGCATAAAAGGCTGACCGTTGCTTGGTAGGGGCAGGAGTGGCTCTGAATGTGGGCTGCATGTTAGACTGTCTGCAGTCACTCGTGCCAGGCTGTCTGCTGAGTGGAAATGCACAGATGCGCAGCTTGGTCTTGGCTGCGCAGCACAGTGCACAGTGCGCAACACTGGCCTCTTCCTTCCCTCCCTGAGCTGCCTTCACAGGTGGCTGCCTTCATGTGTTCCTTCTTAGGGATAAGGGCTGTAAACAGCTCTCCTAAGGTTGGTCATGCTTGTTCCTGACTGGGAGTTACCAGACCCATGGCAGGTTGACACTCAGTTCATGCAAGAAGAGGTACAAGAGATAGTTTCAAGCCAGTATTCACACATAACAGTAGCTAATTTTTCCTGTTCTCTTTCCAGGCGGTGCGGTGGCCATCCCTTCCTGGGGGAAGTTCTGGCTGGCTATCCTGAATGTTTATAGCTGGGAGGGACTCAATACCCTATTCCCTGAGATGTGGTATGCCTGCCCTCTGCCTATTGCACTGCCTTCTAGTAGACTGATGGGACCTAACGGGGTGGATTAGCCTCTCACTAGAGGCCCTTCATGTGTTCTTCACATAGATAGAAGGGGGTTCTCTTTTTGGTAAGAGCAAGCTGTCAAACCACACAGCAGTGGAACAGGCTGTGGGGCCCTGTAGGGTATTTCCATTGTGTGGCTTGGTCTTTGTGGGGATAGACAGCAGATCATACCTGGTAATTACAAAGACTTGGAGCATCTTTAGGAGTAAAGGAAGAGCCTCCCCCATCCTTGTATCTCATTTTCTTAACTGATTTGATAAGTCCTAGGTATCATTTCACCAATGAACACGTCCACGTGCATCTTTAAATTTTTTTTTTATTTTTTAGTATTTACCCAGCAGAATCAATTTCTATTCCTTACTAACTGAAACCTATTGTCAGTGTTTTTATCTGTTTTTGTGAATATCTTATAAGAACATTGGCTCTCTATATAATGCATATATAAATTTACCCCCAGTTAAGTAAGCTCTCCAGAACTATACAGAGTTCAGGCAGAGCCTATTGTCCTATTGAAGACAGAGTTGAGGGTTCCTGTAGTAGATAGCTTTCATATGCAGAAAGATAAGATGTGAGGGACCCCTTGGAAGACAACAGGGTCCTGAAACAAGGACTAAAAGGCTTGGCTCTACAGCCTGGTTGAGTAAGTGGAAGACATGGCAAATGCCTGAGCCAGTGAGGGGCGTGGAGAGAGCTCTCCATGTGTGGGGCAGGGCAGTTGTACTGTCTCTTGAAATATGGAGGTACACTACAATTGAGCTAACACCCAGTGGGCCTTCATTGGCAGCTCTACCAGGTAGATGCTAGGCTTGCCTGGGGAGGTTCAGGCAGAGGAAGGCTTTGCCATGTTAGAGTAGGGTGCTAAAGCCTGGGGCTGGAAAGGCTTCTGGTCTGTGTCCCTACACTGTAGGGCTCCACATGTGACTCCACATGTGTGGAGCACAAGCGCCACAGTCATTCGGCATTAGCATGCAGAATGCAAGCGTACATAAACATGGATGGATGTATTCACAGCAGCATAAGTGTCCACGCTTGGAAGAGCCCAAGGCCTCAGGGCTGTTAATAGTGGAGCTTATGTCCTGTCCCACTGACACATGCTCTCTTCTAGGTTGTTTCCTGAATGGGTACCTGCACACCCCTCCACTCTCTGGTGTCACTGCCGGCAGGTGTATCTACCCATGAGCTATTGCTATGCCACTCGGCTAAGTGCCTCAGAGGACCCACTGGTTCAGAGCCTCCGCCAGGTAAGCCTTATGGTTTCTAGGGACCTTATAAGGCTATGGCACACAGTCCCCAGAGCTTAAATGCATCTTGGTACTCTGGGGTCCAGAGGAGTCTCTGCCTTCTCACCTGTAAACAAATGATAAACTGCTCACAGGGGCCTGAAAGGCATCTGCCATTGTACAGTGTCCCATTGGGCCGGGAGAGTTCACAAGCTGCAGTCCTAATCCATGCATGTAGTCATTGTCCTTGGAAAAGAGCCCTGAGATGGACTTTGGAACAGGATTTGCATTAGAGTGGGACTTAGGCTCTTGGACTGAGACAGCTCCTCAGATTAGCCCTGGTGTCACTGAAATAGCTGGGCCTTACACCCTGTAGTGGTAGTTTGCTGGGTGTCTCCACCCCTAGAAAGGATGTGACCCAGAGAATGTACAGCTAGAGATTACTCCTGGTTAGTGCTAGTCCATCTTCTGTGTTTGGGAGTCATGCCTGCTGCTTCTGCTGGGCACTCAGGTGTCCCCTGCCCTTTAGGAGCTCTACGTGGAGGATTATGCCAGCATTGATTGGCCAGCACAGAAGAACAACGTGTCTCCGGATGAGCTATACACGCCACATAGCTGGCTGCTGCATGTGGTGTATGGTAGGTGCCCCCTGAGCGTTGGGAGAGTCTGGGTTAATAGTTAAGATGCTGGTCAGCCCTCCACGTAATTCATTCACTCTGACTCACTTCGTCAGTGCAATAAATAAGTGGCCTCTGTTCTGGGCGCTGGAGTGGAAACTCGGAAGACATAACCTTGCACTGGTCCCCCAGCAAGCACCGGCTGCTGTCAGGTCACCTAGGTAGGGCAGGGCAAGGTCACGGTGAGAGGTAGGAAGCAGCCCTTCCTAGATGGGAAGGAGGAAGCACAGATGAAACAGAGTGAGTGGGAGGAGGGATCCCAGGGGAAATGAGAGCCAGATGCTGGACTGTGTAGGACCCATTCCCATGTGTAGGACTAAGGCACAGCCTGTCCAGGAATGCCAGTTGTCCTCTCCTGTTGCTGAGTGTCCACCAATGCCTTCTCCCCTTCAGGAATCCTCAACCTGTATGAACGTTTCCATAGTACTAGCCTGCGGCAGCGGGCCATCCGAATGCTGTATGAACATATTGTTGCCGATGACCGCTTCACTAAGAGCATCAGCATTGGCCCGGTCAGTGTCCCCATCCTGGGTGCCTGTAGCACCTTTGGTGGCAGTGAGGTCCTGTCGGATGCCCTAGGAGCTAGGCTCTGTGGAGTTAGGAATGAACAGGCTTTATTTCCTAGATTCTGGCGCATCTCATTTTGGCTCAATGTATTTGAAGCACCACTTAATATTCATTTCCTGGGCTCCCGTTCTCCTACCTGACTCTTGTCTAAGAGTCTGAGAACCTCCTGGAAGACCACATCTGAGCTTTCTGGGCAACTGAGTGGGGTGTGTTTTTCCACGTACTCCCTCATAGATTGCACCCTAGATCATCCATCTTACACCCTTTATATGAGTTATAGATGCATAGGGGTGTAATGCAAACAGCAGGATCCTCATGTTCACTTCTGGTCTCCCATCTGGCTGGAGATGCCAGGCCTCTAGTCTGACCAACTGTGCACATGCTTTGGGACCTTAAAGGGCACAATGCCTGAGGCTGAGTAGTCAGCACATAGTGACCAGAGCTAGTGGAGACCCAGCAAGGAAGCTGTCCTCATAGATGGGAAGCGATCAGGATGTGGGTTGTAATAGTGGGGACTAAACTGTGGTCGGCTGCCCATAGGTTCTCTGGATAATCTGAGCTTCCTCCTCCTTCTCTGTGGACTCTTGGTCCTTGTTTGTCACACCCTAAGCTGACTCAGAATCTTGAGTGATATTGCCTTCAGTTTCAGTCTCGGGGCATGAATGTATAGAGAACACTTAGGAAGCTTGTATTAGAACAGATGGGGTCCTGCCCCAGGGTAAAGTTACATGGGTCCTGAAGTCCACATATCCTGCAGATCTCAAAAACCATCAACATGCTTGTTCGTTGGACAGTGGATGGGCCCTCCTCCCCTGCCTTCCAGGAGCACGTCTCTAGGATCCCAGATTACCTTTGGTGAGTGGAGTGTGACTGAGTGGTGGCTGGGATATGGTGCCAAGTGCTGACCATGGGCATGCAGCTTAATGCTGGCCCTATGCCCCATCTAAGTAGGGGTGCCAGGGTGTCAAACTTCTAAGAATATTTTATGGAATGAGGGGCACTGCCAGTTAGATTGTCTTTGGGAAGATTTTTTTTTTTAACCTAGCGGTAACTATGGATAATTCCCAGAGTCAGAGCCAGGAAGCCTGGAGGCAGGCAGTCTTAGATTGTTGTGAAAAAGGCTGGTGGACAAGAGGCTTGTCAGCCCTGTACTGTGTCCAAGGTGGGGACTGTCACAGTGACCATAGCAGGAAGGCTTAGGCGCATAAAGGCCATCTTCTCTCTGGTGGTGTGGCATGAGCTGAGGATAGCAAAATAGACCTGGCTGTAGAAGCTTCTACTTACCCTGGCATGGACTAGTGCTCCCTGGGTAAGCCACTGTCTTGTTCCTGCTGGGTGTAGGCCTTGTGCTTGTGAGCCCAGCTGGGCAGCCCTGAAGTCAGCATGGCGGGAGGTGGGAGGTCTGTATGCTCTTTTGCTTGTGTGTGGCTCCTGATGGACAGCTAGAATCCCAGCTTTCACACTGTCCCTGACGTAATCTTTTCTTATCCCCATAGGCTGGGCCTTGATGGCATGAAAATGCAGGTAAGGGCTATAGAACTGAGGCTGCTTCTCTCTTTGTAACCATCTCTGCTTATTTATTATGATTCAAAAGTGCTAGTCAGGCATGACGACACTTGCTTGTAGTACCATCACTCAGTTGGTTAAAGCAGAACGATTGAGTATGGGACCAGACAGTGCTATACAACAAAACCCTATTTCTGAATTAAAAAAAAAAAAAAAAAAGCGACTGGGTTGGAAAACCATCCCCACTACAGTTCTTGCAGTAAAAGAGGAGAGACAGAATCGCCCTTTATTCCCCATGTCTGTGGGGGCTTTAAGTACCTCCTGGTCTCTGTGATTACTTTTTGTTCTCAGGTGTCCATCTGTAGTCTTTCATCAGGGTAGACTAAACCATGGCAGATCCAGACTCGGTTCAGACCCTCCAGGAACCATCCTCCTGCTATTGTGAGGGAAAGCGCTCTGGGTGGGAATGGGCCTCTCAGTGAGGCCATCTGAAACTCCTCTGGCAGGTCACTAGGAGCTGTGTGTTCTCACCTAATAGGGTAACCCTAGAGATTGCCCTCTGTAGCCACCAGTACAGGAGGAGCCTCTGGGGCAGAGGGGCGTGCCCTGAAAATTGTTCCTTTCTTGGTACCTAGTGGTAAATGGGGATAGCACTTGGTGTATGGTCAGCTTTGCCCTAGATCCTCCTAGGGCTCTGGCCAAAGGGTGGGCAGTGGAAATGCTTCTTTCTGGTCAGGTGTTTGCCTGGGATCTTTGGCCCCCAAGGAGCTGTGAGAGAACTTAGAGTCTATGATTACCCTGTAGTGTTGGGAGCTGGGGTTTCTGTCAGATATTTAGAGATTCCTGAACAAAACCCATTGTGGATTTGATCATCCATTTCCTGCACTGAGACCCAAGAGTGTTGTCCAGAAATCCAGGGTTCCAGGGTGGGATTTGAAGTGGACCTTCCTCACTCTGTCAGGGCCACAGTAATGTGTCAGCTGGGTCCCTATCCCCTCAGGCATATTTGGAAATGGAGGAGCTTTATTTCTGCTTGTCCCATGCCTGGGGTACCCTGCTGTCATGGTGTTGAGGAGCCTTCAAGGGATCATGTGGTCCTGGATATGTCCTGAGAAAGTGCTGTTCTGCTGGAACTTTAGAGGCAGATAGGGCTCTGTTACCTATGTCTGCCTGCAAAGTTTAGGATTATTTCTGACCTTTGTCAGTTGCTTTGGTGCACAGGGCTCAGACTCTGGGATAAGGTATTAGCTGGGTATGTATCTGACACCCTCGGATTCTAGGAGTCAGTGGATGGGGTTGCTATAACAGCTCATTCTTTGTGAACAGGGCACCAATGGATCACAGATCTGGGACACGTCATTTGCTATCCAAGCACTATTGGAGGTATGTGCCTCTATTTCTCTGTGCAGCCCCATGTGAACCGTGTGTGAGAGCCACACATTCACCCTGAGAAAAACGATGCTGCTTCCATGCCTCTGTCCCTTGAGCTTCCCATTTGCCTCGCTCCCAATCCCCTGTTGATAATCCTCTGGAACTGGATGCTAAACTGGGAAATAAGCCTAGGGAGTGGAGAGCAAGGTGGTACCTGGGCTGTGTGGGCTTGAGGCTCTTAGAACATTAGCTGCTACGTGAGTTAGAGAAGAAGTTCACTGCCACTGGGAATGTGAGCAGTAAAATCCTGAGGGTGTTTTTGGATAACCCAGGGCCTAGGCCAAGTTGGGCTGCCTAAAGTGAGGCCTGGCAGAACAGGTGGGACTTTGGTAATTGTCCAGGGTGATCTCTTCTGTCCATTACTATCTTTAGTTGTGTCTCACTGTCTTTTCTGTCTTTAAAGCTGAGAGCCTCAGGAAACATTTCCCCAGACAACTCTAAGCTGCGTCATTTTCTGGGGTGGAGGTGGGGTGGCAGGATGTCGCCAGGGCACTGGAGGACTGGCTTAACCGTGCTATTCTACTGTCTTCTAGGCAGGTGCACACCACAGACCTGAGTTTTTGCCCTGCCTGCAGAAGGCTCACGAATTCCTGCAGCTCTCACAGGTGAGGCCCATGCCCTTCCTCATCTGTCCTGCTTCCCCAAGCTGGCTTTCTTGGGTTGTTTCTGCCCTGTTCTGACATGCCCTTGCCATGTTGGTACAACTAGTCATCCTACGGTAGCTCTGGCTGTGGCCTGTGGTAGCCCATTATCAGCCAGTGGTTTCTGTTCTTCATGCCAAAACACCTGTGTGCAGGGGGCCAAAGCCAGCCTGTGGCACAGTCAGGAGTTGTGTGGACATCGTAGCCATCTTTGAGTTGCCAGTGCCTGCCTTCCCTGAGACCAAGTACAGCCATATCAGTATATCTCATCCCTGCCTTTCATAGCCACCCACAGCCCCCATCATGTACTGCTTTTTTTAGGCTGACCTTGCATACCCTGCTTCAGATATCCCACCTTGATCCCACTGGCATCCTCCTGCCCTAGAGTCCTCGTGCCCCTAACCCTCTGTCCTCTGATCCCACTAGGATACAGCTTCCTCAGGAGCCTCCATGTAGCTGTTATCCATGTGTGTCTAGGGCTGTTGGGAGTGAGTCAGCACTGTCTTCCACAACAGGGCCTGATCGGGTCCCTGCACTGAGCAGTGGGCCTTTAGCCCATCTCAGTGGACCCTGCTGCACTTTCAGACCTGTTTGCTTTCTCATTGGCCTGAGTCATGCAGCTCAGTAGTAAGCCCATGAAGCTGGGCAGGAGAGTAGATTGTTTAGCCCTCTCTGGATGATCTTATTTCCTAGTAGTGATACAGTGACGGGTCTCATGGGTGCCATGCTGCACTGACCATGTTTCTGTTTTCCACATACGTTCCTTGCTGCTCTCTAGGTCCCAGACAACCTTCCTGACTATCAGAAGTATTACCGCCAGATGTGCAAGGTATGTGTGGGCAACCCACCCGAGCCAAAGCCCAGCTGTCTTCCCTTTGAGGGCTTTCTGGCTTTTTGTTCTATAGATGCCTCACGTCAGGAATTCATCATCCCCTGAGATACCCTGTGCCTCTGTGGCCATGCTTCAGGGTAGTTCATATGTCTAGCACACACAGATGCTGAGCTGGAGTGTTGAAATCAAGGCAGAGGGCATAAAGGACTCAGAGCCAGCATTAACTTCCTTTGCTATAAGCGCCTGCTTTTGGCTGCAGGTTGTGGAATGAGACATTAACATAGCTGCTGCCTCCCATAGTAGGGTCCATAGGGCAGCTGTGTTGCTGTTTAGGCCCCAGACCACTTTATTGCTAAGCTCCAAGGGCCGTCAGGATGGGCATAAAGTCCTAGATAGTCCCTGTGCTGAAGCTCAGGTCTATTCAGCTATGCCCAATTTAGGTACTGCTGTGCAGTGGAGAGGCCTCTGCCCTGTCTGTTACAGCTCTGCAGGGGAGGAGCACTCTTACACTCTGTCTCTGCAGGGCGGTTTCTGCTTCAGCACACTGGACTGTGGTTGGATTGTTGCCGACTGCACAGCCGAGGCTTTGAAGGCTGTGCTACTCCTGCAGAATCAGTGTCCCTTCATCACTGAGCACATCCCCCGGGAGCGTCTCTGTGACGCTGTGGCTGTGGTGAGTGTCCTACCTCATGTTTATGCCCTCTTCTATAGTTCTGTCTTAGCAGACCAAGGTGAGGGTGTAGGAGCACCAGAATCTGAGACTGTGAGTCCTGGGATAAACCCAGGGTTAGAAACTTTGGCTGGGTGTGTACATAGGGCTCTGTGCTATAAGAGATGGTGCCTAGACAGTCCCAGAAGTTACAAAGAGGCTGTATGGTTACTGGGGCTTGTCTTCTTGGTTCTAGAGCTCAGGAACTTCTCATATCTGTGCTGAGATTTCTACAGGTCTCATTTGGAAGGCCTGGTGGTATCCAAAGGGAAGTTGGAAATGTCTGTCCATTTCTGTGTGAATTTTAGCACACCCGTTTCCTGTGTGTGTGTCTTACTATGGAGCTCTGCATTGGCCTGACGTTGGAATATGTCTCCAGATATGGTGGGCAGCTTTATTGAACACCTAAGGGCTCAGCATGAAAACTGGCTTCTTATCCCTCGTTCCTGTCCTATAGGTTGTCAGTCTCAGAAGTTACAAGGAGGCTGTATGGTTCCTGGGGCTTGTCTTATTGGCTCTAGAGCTCAAGAACTTCTCATATCTGTGCTGAGATTTCTGCAGGTCTCATTTGGGTGTTTTGGGAAAGTCATGCAGTAAGTTGTGTGCTCGGTTCTCAGCCTGTCCCCCTCTTATTACAGTTGTTGGGCATGAGGAATTCTGACGGAGGATTTGCTACCTACGAGACCAAGCGTGGGGGGCATTTGCTGGAGTTGCTGAACCCCTCGGAGGTCTTCGGTGAGTGTGTTGACTAGCAGTTTGGTGTATAGGCCAGGACTGGCATGCTGCCAGGTCCATGCAGAGCCCTATCTGGGCCTCAGAGTATGGAGTATCTGTATTCTTGATGAATGGCTGTGGTTCTGTCTTGGGCCATGGAGACCTTATGCTAGGTTTCCACTCTCCTGCTTATTGACAGAGCCATGTGTCTTGCAGCACAGGTGTGCAGGTTTCTGCCCATCGTACTCACTGTAGCCACATTGCCCAGGTTGATCTTGGGGTAGCATCTAGGTTTAAGTCCTGCATGCTTCAACACTTGCTCACCACATTCTTGGCCTGAACTATGGCCCCTGGGCCATAGTGGAGCTCAGGTGCCTCCTCTTTCCCTTTCTAGGAGACATCATGATTGACTACACATACGTAGAGTGTACCTCAGCAGTGATGCAGTCTCTGAAGCACTTCCATGAGCACTATCCAGACCATAGGGCAGTAGAAATCAGGTAAGGAAGGTGAGGGCAGGACTTAGCCCCGCCACAGCGTTCTCAGACAGTAGGCCATGACTTCTCACAAGATAGTGGCTGGAGTAAATAGAGGGACAGTTTCAGGTGCCTACAGATCCATCAAGAATATGTGAGTCTGTATGTGTGCATGTGTCCGGGTGTTGGTCTGGGGAAGACAGTACAACTGTAACACAAGAATGGGTTATTTTTCCCATCTTCTTGAACATGTTTTAAAATGAGCATACATACCTAACTTTGCCGTCAGTGTCCAGGTAAATAACTGCTAAGTGTTCTTTCGTACTGAGAGCCAGTGAATGGTCAGACGCTCTTGAGATTGTCATGTGGAGACCCTGCCTTACCTGATTCACACCCCCTATCATTCCATGAAGGGACTGCCCTCCTGTCTTTTCAGTCACGGATTCCTGTTGCTCACTTTGAACCCGCCTTCATGGAGTCCCCTCCACCCCCTGTGGATATATGTTGGTTCTTTCACTGTTACGCAGACGTACAGGGAATATTTCACTTCGGTGGAAGTAACCACACAACAGTTCCTCCCTTCCTCTGGTTCTTGCATTCTTTTGGCCCACGTTGTTTGTGATGTTTCTTGCATCTTGGAGGTGTTGGTACAACTGTTCATTTCTCTCCATCTGTGCCTTAATATAGGGCCACTATGACACAGCAACAGTTCGTTGGTCTCAGAGGAGTGACTAGTTATGACTCTTTGTGGTATACCTGTCATTATTACTGTCCCTTTCATTGCTGATGAAGACTGAAGGCAGCAGTAATGTAAGGGTGTAAACACAAACTTAGAAGGAAATTTGATAGGCATATCATATCCATTTAACAAAACAATAGCAATGGACTCCTCATGGGGTCCATGATTTTTTCTGGCCAGGAGCTTTGCCTTGGCTTCTAATATCACATGAGTTACATTGCAGCAGAAGGCAGCAATGTTGCATTGTGTTACTATTGTATTAGTGGGCGTGTCTTACCTGATGTTTGCATTGTTAGCAAGCAGGCCTCATAGCTGAGCTGGACCCTTGGTTATGCCCCAACAGCCTGCATGCTATCTTCCAGTATTATGAAAGCCAGCTAGCAGGGAATGATTTTCTACTTTTGTCTTAGCCTAATTTTGCCAAAGCTTATGGCGTCTTTAACACTAAGGACTATCTAGTTTGGTTTTGTAGCCAAGAACAGTGGCAATAGCCCTATGGTGTGAGGGCCTTGGCTAACAGCTTCTAGGGAGGTCACTCTAGAAGCCCACTCCTAGCACTGAGACAGTTCACAAAAAAAACGTAAATGATAGAACAATACACATAAAAGAGATTGAGCTGGGAGAAATGGCTCAGTTAGTAACATTCAGACTGATCTCATTTGTCCCCACAAAACATCAGTCCAATGCCTCCGTCTCACTGCCTGAGACTGTAAGCCTAATTGAACTCTTTCCTTTATTAGTTGCCTTTGTCATGGTGTCTCATCACAGCAATAGAAAGTAACTAGTATAGAAGCTGGCACCAGGACAGATTGCTGTGACAGACCTAACCACATGGTTTTGGGGAGGAACATGGAAGGATTTTTAACTTTGGTCTGGAAAAGTGGCTGACCGCTGTAGGCAGAGCTCAATGGACCATCCTAGTAGGAGCATGGAAGACAGTGCTGAGAACTTTGCAGACCACAGAGACCCAGCTCAGGGGGTTCCATTTGGGAACGATATCAGCAACTAGGCTAGAGACCATTCTTGTGCTATTTTGGCAAATAGTAGCTAATTTCTGCCCTCTCCTAAGAACTTGCCTGAGGCTAAATGTGTGATAGTAATTGCTCATATGCAGGTGCACAGTGGACAGGAGTAAATGGGGGCATAAATACAAACGGACAGTTTGAAGGGGAGAAAGAGCACTAGGAAATGCAGTGCGGTAGTCAAGGCCTGTGCAGGAGGAGATGAGGAAATTAAGGCAAGGCCTGGCCTGAAATGGAATAAATAGAGAAGCACCCTGAGGGCCAGACCCCACCAGCTCAAGAAAATAGATGGCCTAGAGAATTTTCTGACAAATGAAAGACGCTGTAAATGATGCAGGGGGACCAGGCTCCATCTCAAGTGAGGAGCCCAAAACACTTTGTTGTTGTTGTTGTTGGTTTTATCTAGCTCATTTTATAGGATTTGTTTGGCCCCTGACACTAGTGTCATTGGCAGTGGCTTTGGTAGTTTTCAGTGCTACTTCTCATGTGGTCCTTGTCTCCAAAGGCCGTTTTCCTTTGTGTTTCTTCTGAACTCTGACAGTCTGTTTGCTCCTTTAGTGTCCTATAGCTACATTTTTTTCTTTCTTTTTTTGTTTGTTTTGTTTTTGTTTTTTTCGAGACAGGGTTTCTCTGTAGCTTTGGAGCTTGTTCTGGAACTAGCTCTTGTAGACCATGCTGGCCTCGAACTCACAGAGATCCACCTGCCTCGGCCTCCTGAGTGATGGGATTAAAGGTGTACGCCACTACCACCTGGCCATTTTTTTTCATTTTTGAACATTTGTTTTGATCTGTTTGAAGGGGGAGAGGCCATTCTCACCTTTCTGAGACCATTGTGTAGGTGCGGTTGGGGAAGGCATTGATTCTGCCTGCAGCGTTCATTGGGCTAACTGCCTGTGTTGCAGGGAGACCCTCAAGCAAGGCCTGGAGTTCTGCCGAAAGATACAGAGAGCTGATGGCTCCTGGGAGGGGTGAGTAGGCACCTGGGCTCACCTGAAGAGGGGTTGGTGGGAGGTGGTGACATGTGCATGGGGTTGGGGGTCTGCCCTTGCTGCTTTTTTCCTGGGGGGCTCAGGAAGAGGGACTTCCTGGTTGGTCATATTCCCTGACTGATGCTCGGCCTTCCTTTAGTTGAGAGCTTGTGTTGAAGGGAGCAGTTGGGCTGCATGCTGGAAGGGCCCTGTGGCCTAAACATGATTGCCCTCCTCCTTGTGTGCATCAGCAGTTCTAGTCTTGAGTGGAGGAGCAGTGGTTGAGCTGGGTGAGCGGTGCCTCTTGAAACAGCGTTCACACTTGTACTGTCTGGAATGTGGTGAACGCTGCTCTTAGCAACTGCCCAAGTCCCTTCCCCCTCTTTGCTTTCCCTTTCCAATCTTCCTCCCTCTTCTGTATGTCTCTTACTCTTCGGTTTTGTGAGACAGGATCTTGCTGTGTATCTCTGGCTGTCTTTAAATTAGCAATACCCATTTCAGCCAGTGATGGGAATGTATGGTTGTACCACCATGCTCCATCCCAGTTCTGCCCTCTCTGCTTGAGGTTGTTCCATACCTGGGTAGAATGCCTGTACTCTCACTTGGAATGAAGACCAAGTCTGACCTTCTCTTTTGTCTCCCTCTAGCTCCTGGGGGGTTTGTTTCACCTATGGCACCTGGTTTGGCCTGGAAGCTTTCGCTTGCATGGGGCATACCTACCAAGATGGGTAAGTGTAGCTCAGACTGACGTCAAGCGAGGGCATTGCCATAATTGTTCTGGCCTGTCTTACTGCTGTGATGAAACACTGGCCAGAAGCACCTTGGGGAAGAATGGGCTTACTTTAGGTTTATACTTCTAGGTCATAGTCCATCACTGAGGGATGTAAGGGCAGGGACTGAAGCAGAAACCCTGAGAAAAACCCCACTCAGCTGGCTTTCTCTCACAATGGGCTGGCCCTTCCCACATTCTTTAGTTGATGACCTCTCTTCCCAGGTGACTTTGTTAAGTTGACAGTAAAACCAGCCCAGTAATGTTCTGCATGGTGTTTTTTTCCTTTGATATTTGATTTTATTTGTTCAATATTTTAAAACAGTGAGTGAAGATCACTGTTTCAGAAGAAGGGAATTCTGAGCACTTACTTTCTTTACTCAATCCTTGGCTAGGTGTTTCCTCAAAGTCTTACAGATTTTTGTCTCTTATCCTGAGTGAGGAAGTACTGGGGTCTCACTCAGGAACTCAGGAAGGGGGCTTGGTTCAGGCCCTGCCTCTGACTGCCTAGCTGGTGCTTCTAGACCTAGTGGGTTTAGGAGTAGGGAAGTTGTACTAAGCCAGATGTGGCCCAGGGACCCTGGGTCTGTTTCCATGGGCCCACATAGCTTGCATATGCCTGTAGCTGCAGAGTGGTGTTCTCTGTGCCCAGCAGCCCTGTGAGACATGTACATCTATAGCCACTCACCTCTTCAGACCCCTCCCATGATCCAAGGCAGCCTGTCAGAGTAGTAGGGTGTAGACAGCTTAGATCCTCCCAAGACATGGTGTCTCAAATCTCTTCTCTCTGCAGGACTGCGTGTACAGAAGTGTCTCGGGCCTGCAACTTCCTCCTGTCCCAGCAGATGGCAGATGGAGGCTGGGGGGAGGACTTTGAGTCATGTGAACAACGGCGTTATGTGCAGAGTGCCAGGTCCCAGGTCCACAATACATGCTGGGCCCTGATGGGCCTGATGGCTGTGCGGTAAGGGCGATGGGACCCATCGCTGGGCACACTAGGGGTGCTCGACTTTGAGGAGGGGGCCTAGGGAAGAGGTGAAAGGAGCCACAGGACTGAGCCATTATCCCTCCATTACTGTGGATAGAGGCAGCTTCAGAAGCCACACACCCTATTCCTAGGCTAAGTGGCAGCCTGTTTGGCTGAGTGGTTCCCTTTAGAGAGACTTACCTCTCTATGGTCTATTTATCTACTCACAGTCAGTACCTGTTGGCAGAACAAGAGAAGCTGGGGCCCAAGGGGAAATGAGTGAGGTGGCTGTGTGGAGAATACTGCCTCAGTGTTAAGAGCTACTTTTGGTCCTCCTGTGTCCGTAGCTCATACCGAGTCACATGTATTGCACTCGTGTATACACGTGTATGTGTATGCACTTGTGGGTGCTTATACATGTTTAGGTATATGCATGTATGTGTTCACACAAGTGTAGGTATACATGCACACACACACACACACACAAATAAACTTGTATGTGCTGTCTTACAAATGTCCAAATGTCTTGGAGCCATTTGGAGATTTTCCTAAAATCCCCTTAGTCAGTGTAGACAGGGACCCCATGAGCAGAATAGTCATCAGTCTGTTCCCAGTCAGTCCCCACTGCTGGCCTTGCTTCTGTCAAACCATTAGTCCTTCTGATGTCTCACTCTTACCAGCAAGTGCATCAGAGCACATAACTTCTGTGGTTTCCAGTGAGCAGAGTGGGCATGAGGCTTGTCTTCCTCTCCTTGGGACTCTCATCAGCACTGTGTGCCAGCCATGTCAGATGATATAGCTGATTCTATCCATAGAAGACACGGTTGACATGCTGACATGGCTGGCTCCCAAGGAGAGGAAGGACAAGCCTCATGCCTACTCTGCTCACTGTCCATCCCCATGCTTGCACCTGCCCTGCTTCTCATTCTGGGAAGACTGCAGTAGAAGTCTCAGGTATTCTGGTTGTTAAGGTGTATCTATCATCATCGTAGTATTTGGGGAATTTTTATCCTCCTAAGATGTATGTTGATGCCACATGCTAGGTTTGTTCAAGCCTGTCTTCTTGCCCCTCAGGCATCCCGACATTGCTGCTCAGGAGAGAGGAATCAGATGTCTGCTGGAGAAGCAGTTCCCCAATGGAGACTGGCCTCAGGTATGTGAGGACCATGAGACAGTGGTTCTATCATCACTTTCCAGCTTGCCCACTTTGCTGTGCCCATGTTCCTCCTAGGGTGCTTTGGAGATCTGGGATGTATGCACTGTCAGCCAGAGGCTTGTCCTGGTTGTAGATCTAAGATGTGTTGCTGGGTCTTGAGATACTGAGCACATTTTGCTATTTGTAAGGGTGCTGGCTGGGGAAGGGACTGGATAGTTGATGTTTCCTCCAGAACCTTGGCTTTACCATTGTATCTTCACTGACAAGACAGACGTGCAAATGGGTTTTCATCTGTCCCTGTGGTTACCGGAATTCTAGAGACCACTATTCCAAGGAAGAATGTTTCCTTCGAGCTCTAGTCTCTGAGCTGGGACTTGTGCTTCCTCACCTTTGGTTGCCTGTCTTTGGTTCATCAGCTCTCCCCAAGCTCTCTCCCAACTTGTTCTGGGGCTGGGAAATTCAGGACTGCCATCAAGAGACAGGCTCCTTAACTGTTCATTTTCCTGTGTTCTTCCAGGAGAATATCTCTGGGGTCTTCAACAAGTCCTGTGCCATCAGCTACACAAGCTACAGGAACATCTTCCCCATCTGGGCCCTGGGCCGCTTCTCTAACCTGTACCCTGATAATAGCCTCGCTGGCCACCTTTGAATGCATGTCTGCCTATGCTGCAGCTGGCCAGCATCATCACCATGCAGGTCCAGGCGAGACTGGGGTTTCTTGGCTAGGTGGTAGGAGCCTTCTTATCCCTGCTTTAGGCCTTGTTCTCTATTCTGTAGACATGAAGCTGAGGATAGAGTCAGGTTGGTGTCTCTAGGCACTTGTCAGTATATGTTTAGTTCTGAGACTAGATTCCACGAATAAGGGAACCAGATAAACCTTGAAATCCAAGGAAGCACACTGCACCCTGCAGCTCGTGGGTGCATCCTTCTTGAATGAGTGAGACTAGAGTCTTTATGACCAATCACTTCTTTGTGAGGGGAGCAGCTGGCTTCTTCACCTCCCCCTTTGTCTACTGTGCAATGAGCCTCTGACCAGACTCCTGTTTGCTGGCCTGGCAGAGTTCTGGCAACCCAATGGTGCTGGTATACTCAGAGAAAGGCTCAGTGGGGAGTGAGGCAGGGTCCTTCTTTACTGTGCCCTGAGCAGTGGCTGTTGGTCTTGAAGTACTAGTTTTCCAGAAAGGAAATACGAACTCGCTTTATACTAAAAATGTCACTAAAAGTGATTTAAATGACCACCGACTCTCTTAATAAACAGACATTTTTTATGATGTAGGACTGGAATGATGGCCTAGCAGTAAAGAACACTGACCTTTCAGAGGACCTGGGTTTGATTCCCAGCACCCACTGGTGACCAACAACCTATAACTCCAGTTCCCTGGGGATCCAGTGCCTTCTTCTGGCCTCTGTGGGCACTGCACACATGGTGCATAGACATACATTCAGGCCTAACACCCATACACATAAAATAAAAATAAATCTCGAAAATAAAATACTAAAAACAAAACAACAAAACCCCCAGGCATTTCATCCTGGAGTGTCCTGAGGCTGTGTGGCATAGAGGCAGATGCAGCATCCTATTCTGCCCCTAGATTGTAAGCATGTACACACTGCATGTTTTCTGGGGTACAAGTCCTGCTCTCCAGTCATCTTGTTGGGACAGAGGCACACGTGAGAAGCCGTGCAGAGAATGAAAGGGCAGGGTAGATAGTGGTTGTGCTCATACTGGGACAGCTGGTGACATCCGCCTCACCACTTAGACCCACTGAGTCAGCCAGGCAGTTGTAGCCCTCCTGGGACCCGGGAAAACATCTGTGACACCCAAAAGCCATTATAAACCCTTTTACCAACTGTGCTTTGAATTCAAGTGAGGGCCAGATTTCTGGGGTGATGCTTCTTGGGGGTGAGCTCTGAATTCCTGATTTCTGACTCCGTATGTCTGGCCAACATGCAGGCAGAGTTTAGGGTTTAGAAAGTAATAAGTTCTCCTTGAAGTTACTACTTTTCTCCCTGGCCATGGTGAGCAGGGTCCAGCCTGGTGCCTTCTCCATCTAATGCTTTCTACCTCTATTACATTGTGGACTGGTGGTAACTCCACCCTCTGCCTGGCCCATGGTCTTCCTGCAGACAAGCAGAGAGCTGTCAGATCTGGTTTCCCTGCCCAGGATCCTCTAGGCCGACCTTCTGCCATGGTGCAAATTCCCCGAGGCTTTGTGCCATCTGCCTCCTGCCCAGCTCTCACCACTGCCAGCTGTGCTGTGACTCCTCGGGCTCCTCCCATAGATCACAACCTGTGCTGTTGCCTGCACAGTCTCTCAGCCTCTGCCAGCAGCAGAGCAGATGGATGGTGAATTACTAGATCTGCCCCTAGCAGCAGCAACTGTCCCTTGGAATTCCTAATCACGACCAGATCACTGTACGAAATACACCAACACTTACGGGACCAATTCTCTTAATAAACAGACTGCTGATGAAACATATACCGTAGCGTGTCATGCTTGTCTTGTCGTGCAGACCAGTCCTGCTGTGGAGCTGCCAGTAGGGTGCACAGGAGTACCAGCCCAGTTTAGAGAGTTCCCCAGCCCCAGTGAGGAGTTGGTGGGGGACACTCACCATATTACAGTTCAGAAGTCCTTGAAGATTGTTGAAGTTTTAGCTTGTAAGGAACAACTTTAGAATCTGCTGGAAGCTTTTCCTGAGGAGTCGTAGTAGAGTGCCGCGCCAGCACGGCAACTGTAGTTCTGAGTGAGGGATGTCGGGATTAACAACACACGTCAGGTTCTGCAGACAAGCCTTTATTCCACTTTCTCACACAGTATATATAACCCTCAGCAGGAGAGGCCGAGCCAGCAAAAGCAGGAAGCTCTCACTGCAACTCACATGGCTTAGGGGTAAACATCCTTAGAAAACATTGCGGAAAACACCAAATTGTTCCTGTTTTCAGCCAACCACAAGAGTGCAAAACAGATCAAGTGGGAGTGCGAAGGCCTGTCCTCAAGGGACCCAACGGTAGAGTTCCTGTGCTCCCTGTGATGAGAACCTCAACACTTTTCTGATGTGTTCTTTTTTTTATTATTTATAAATAATACCAATCAAAATTTCTACTTCCTCCCCTCCCACTTCCCTCCCACTCCCCCCCATACCCTTCCCCCCACTCCCCTCCAGTCCTAAGAGAGGGCAAGGTACCCTGCCCTGTGGGAAGTCCAAGGCCCTCACCCCTACATCCAGGCTTAGGATCGTGTGCATCCAAAGAGAATAGGATCCCAAAAAGC